>JBBPCZ010027258.1:3699-14039 GCA_037974445.1 Brycinus macrolepidotus
CCCCCCCTCCCCCTCCTCACTATGTTCCTCCACTGCCTGTGTATGACCATGTAGATGGGGTTTAAGAAGTGAGACCTAAAACACAGGATGAATGCAATAACGTACAGGCAATTGTAGTCTGTAGGCTACAGGATTAGTCCTATGAACCGTGTTTTTTGCTTAGTAATTTTAGTATTATGTTCCGTCCGGACAACCAGATTCTCAGGCCAGGATGGTAGATGTGCGCCAGGCATAATTTGCAGTCAGCTTGTGTCTTTTGACGAGCCACTGCTTTCTGTAGCTGATGTCTGACTGACTTCCAGACCTGTTTACAGTGCCATAATCATTGGTCCACTGTGGGCACATCAGAGGGTCTTGATTCATCTGGTAGAAACAAGGGTAGGAAACCTAGAATACACTCAAAATGTGACATATTAGGAGAAGAATTTTCCATGGAATTGATAGCATATTCTATCCATAGTAAATACAGAGACTAGAACAATAAGATCTCAAGATATGTCAAAATTCTCAGTCTATTATCTATGTCTGTCTATGAGTTTGCAAGAAATATTAGAGGATAAGTTCAGGTGGCATCCTAGTTTGGCACAGAAGACCTTCCAAACTCTTGACGTAAACAGTGTGCCTCTATCTGATACAATGTCTTTAAGTATACCATATAGCCAGAAGCCATATAACCACATGTTGAAATGTTCAGCAATGTTCAGTGGTGGATGCCTTGGATGGAGCACAGATGGAGCAGGATGGAATGTGATCTGACATCCTTTTCCAGTAAAGGCCACCAGAACTTGAGATGAGGTCTGTGGTGTGACTGATTCCCAGGTGTCCCGCAGCTAAAACCGTGTGAGCTGGTTTCAGTGTGCTACAGGGATAAAAATTTTACCTGAGGACACCTCTTGTGGTGGTGCTGCCGGTCAGTTACCCTGCTTGATTTCCTCAAGCACCTCCCAAGTTACTGGCGCCACCACACATTCGGGGTTTATGACATGCTGAGGTAGACAGGAAGTGGGGTCTGATTCATGGATTCTAGACAGGGTGTCCACTTTTCCATTCTTAGATCCCAGGCTGTAAAACAAGGTGAACTTGAAACGATAAAAAAAAAAAAAAGAAAGAAACGTCATGCCTGCCTAGGATTCATACTTTTGGCTGTTTTGAGGTACTCCTGATTTTTATGATTTGTGAGTATGATAAATGGGTGAGCTGTCCCCTCAAGCCAATATCTCCATTCTTCTAGTGCCACTTTCGTAGCAAGTACTTCTTGATCTCTGACATGGTAATTTCTTGTTGCTGGTTGAAATTTCTTGGACAGGAATGCCAATGGCTGTACCTTACCAGTTTAGAGATTTCTTTGGGACGGCACAGCACCTACCCCCTTGGATGCATCCCCCCTTGGATGCACATGTGAATCATCCTTCCAGTTCTTCAAAAGCTTGGCTTCCATAGTCACCTTGGGTTTCTTTGGTGTGCCTCTTAAGGTAGTCAGAGGTGATGCTACCGTACTGAAATTCCTCTTAAAACGATGGTAATAATTGGTGAATCCAAGAAAGCTATGCATATCCTTTGCGGTATGGGTAGTGGACCTATTTAGAATGGCTTGGACTTTGAGGGCCTCCATTTGTATGCATTCCTTGGAGATAATGTATCCCAGAAAGTATGAATTTCTAGATTAGGAATAGACCGAAATATCATTGATGTATACCATAAATAAATTATACACACTTCTGAGGTCTAGCTTAGTTGCTATATGATGGAAGAGTTTGAAGGAAATGGATAACTTCTTAATAGTAACTTAGTTAGAAGCACAATTGTAAATATATGGTCTTAACCTTCTGTCCTTTTTCTTAATGAAAAAAAAACTGGATGCAGCAGAAGAAGTAGAAGGGTGGATGATACCAAGCTCGAGAGCCTCCTTAATATAACTGTCGAGGGCTTGCTGTTTGGGTAACAAAAGGGGATAGACACAACCCTTAGGGAGTTTAGTACCTACTACAAATTCAATGGCACAGTCACTGTCACAGTGTGGGGGTAATTATTTGACTTATGTTCTTGGAAAAAAAAACATCCTTGAGGTCTTGCTATTCAGTAGGAATTGATGAGTTAATACAGGCTTTTTAAGTAGCCCTACAAGGAACGGTTACACAAAGTTCAAAACATTACTTACTTCACCCTTAGTCTAATTAATATCTGGGTTGTGGACTGCCAACCATGGATGTCTGAGCACAAAGGGGGTTTCTAGAGCAGGTAGTGACCATTAATTCAGTAGATTCTGAATGCAGGAGACCAATTTGTAGTTTTAGGGACTGGATAACTTGATCCACCTCTCCATTAAAAATGGGTTCTCCATTGAGTGAATGTATATTTAGTGTTGGCAAATAACATCTCAGCCGAATACCAATTTGCGCTGCAAGAGTTGAGTCTATGAAGTTCCATGCCGAAGACAGAGAATGATTGATCATGACTTGAAATCTCAAATTGTTGTTTACTTATGGGTTGCAGAGAACTGGTAGTCACTTTACTGTTTTTAGCAGGTTTTAAGGTGCATTCTCATAAAACATGATCTGCTCCTCCACAGTAAAAACATAAATGATTTGCCACTTTTCTTCTCTTCCCCTTGGCTGATAAATGTGCCCTTCCGACTTGCATTGGTTCGTTGCTCGAAGAAGTGAAGTGTAGATTGGGGAGGGGTGGTTTAACATGAAACAGTGTTCTCTCAATAGATTATCAATCCTAACACTTAATAGCTATGCAGATTAATTGTTCCAATGAGAGATTTTCTTCTTGGCACCCCAGCTCTGTTTTCAGTTCTTTCAGAGGCCTCAAAAAGAGCAGTTTTAAGTGCTGTCTCATTGAAACTACTGGTGGCCACTAGAATATAAAAAGACAAAGCCTAATTAGCAGTGGAATCTTCTCCTTGTTTAAGGCTTTTCCCATGGTGGGATAATCAAAGATGTCACAGAAATGTTCTAATAAGCATGCTAGAGAGCATATACTTGGATTGCGTTGATTCCAAAGTGCCGTGGCCCATGGTAAAGCTTTTTCTGTGAGAAGAGAGATAATGAGCACCACCTTGGCCTTAGCTGAGGGAAGCGAATGTTCATGGTGAGCAAAGCACAGCAAGCATTGCAGTAAAAAAACCTTGGCATCGGTCAGCATTTCAATTGTATCTCACTGGAATGGGCACTGGAACAATGGTGTAGTTTGGCTTACCTGAGCTTGGTGTTGAATGACTGTGGTCTCCATGTTTGTATTTCCTGGATTGCTTCCTGAGCTTTTTTCAGTAGGACGTTGTGGGCTCTGAACAAAGCTCCTTGAGTTGGCAGGCTCAGTTTCTGCAGATTCCATAGTTGGTGAAGTATTCTGTAATAAACTCCATCAATTGCAGAAGTCTTGTACAAAGGGGTAAGGCAGAGACAGAGTCAAACTTAGCGTGGTACAGACACAGGCAAAACAGAGTTATCAGATGCAAGCAGAGACATAATCCAGAAAACAGTCTGTGGTTCAAAACAGTGACAAACTGAGACCAACTGACTCAAAAAAACACTTCAGACCTCACAGACAGAGATTAGATTGAAGCATGCTGTACTGTTGCAGTGTAACCAGTATAATCATCCATTGAAAAGTGGACCCTGTGAGAAACCATAATTCTTTTCACACAGGGTTCACATTTTAATAGATTATTTTACTGGTTATACTGCACTACTCCAGCATTTTTCAAGCTAATCTCTGTCTTCCAGGTCTGAAGAGTACAGTCAGTTACAGCAGACAACAATTTTAATATTTTTCTGAGTAAATTACAGGAAACCAATTGACGAAATATATTCTTGCAGCAAATAGAAGACACTGGCTTCCAAGAACTCAAAAACGTCTTTTTGATACCATTATTTTTGAGCTTGAGTTTCATTCATACACTCTCAAAAGTAAAGGTGCCAAAAGGATTCTTTGGAGGGATGCCATTGGAGGATCACTTTTGGTTCTTAAAGAACCTGATTTTTACCTTTATTTCTGACCTCACGTTGAAGACACTTTAATAAATAATTTGGTCTATGCTGTTCTTCATGTTATTAATTCATGTATTCTGAGTTTTCTGCTGCAGACCTAAGAGGTGTGTATGTGTGAGTGATTAGTGAACAGAGCACAGAAAGAACATGTTTCTCTCCCACTTGCTGCAAACAGGAAAGGATAGTGGGATTAATGGTTAGAGCATGCATATTTCATGCCCATAGAACTCTTGCTCGGAGGCGGTGCTGAGCCGTTATTTCTGTGCTTAGCATTCATTAACACTGCTGATGAATTCACTCAGCCAGCAGTAAGGCAGCCACAGACCCAGGAGAAGGTTCAGACCAATATGAAGCTACCACAGTTCATATGGTTCAGTATTATTTCAGCAGATGCAGGTCTGAGACAGAACAGTTAACGTAACAGTTAACAGTCCCTATACTGTCTGGTATGTATAAATATCTATATACCATATATATATGGTACTAGCTACCAGCTCTTTCACTGTCTCTAATTGTGCTGTGCTATTTTGACTCTTGCACTGCCTGCCTGCTATTTCAGTCTGACTACAGCATTGCGTCTCACTCATTATGACCGGAGAGCAGGTTTAGTGGTTTCAGGCAAGAGGCACACAAGCTCTTTAACTGACCAGAGCAACATCAAAATTACATGGTGGTCATTTAAAACATACTGGGCACCCACTGGTGGTTCAAGCGGTCTATGCAAGATGTTTTTAAGGAGATAGAGAATGTGTCACTGAACCTGTGTTCATTAGTGTTTGAGTAATTGAGCGCTGGTTTCTGTAATTTACATATTATTTCACCCAGATGTAGTCAATTAGCTAAGACATGTTTGGAATGAGAATACCAGAAGTCAATAGTCATCCAAATCTTTTCCGTGAATACATCCCCAAAACTTCTCAAATCACTCAAACAATACCCAGCTCTTCATTTAGGTGGTACAATGTGGCAATGTTGCTTAGGACACAGTACGACTAACTTTTTAGACAATACTTAGGCTGGAAAGAACGGCTCTTGGATCAGATTCTTTGGTATTTTACATGGACATTGTCACAAAAACTGATTCTAGAACAGCCTGCCTGTTCCAAAGATTATTTTTAAAAACAAAAGGCTGCCCGCAGTGTTTAACTACATAGTGATGTTTTATTTGTATTATTTTTATAGCTCACAGTATGTCATAAGATGGTCTAAACCACATCTACAAGTCTGTGCCACCTTAATGAAGCACTGAGAGCAGTTTGGGGCCGGGGTGAAAGGATGTTTTAAGAATGTATTTCCTGGAAAACTTTTGATGTCTGTTGATTTCTAGTGTTTGCTAGCAATGTTAGCCTCGTAGATCCAGGTCTAAGCTACAGAAGAACAATCTGTACCCCAAACATGTCATGGTTCAACTACATATGGGGTAAGTGGAAAATTGTGTAAATCAGATTTTTTGCCGCTATTCCTTTGCCACTAAGTCTCAGGTGTAATAGTGGCAAGTTTGCATATAGTATGCTTCACATTAACAAGTCAAGTCAAGTCAAGTAGGTTTTAATGCTATTTCAGCCATATACACAGTACACAGTGAAATGAAACAACATTCTTGTGTGGTGCAACACAAGCACAAAAACAGAACACCACAAGACTACAGAAGCGCAGACGGGACAAAAAAAGAAAAAGGAAGCAAGAGAGGGTGCAAGAAAACACAAGGCAACAATACTGCCGGACGAGACCACAAGTTGTGCAGCTGATGTTTGAATGAATTCAAAATTATGACACATACTGTATTCTAGCAGTGGAGTTGTCTAGTGTACAAAAATGCAGAAATGCAGAATAGAGGTAGACAGCAATAAATAATAACACAAAAAAATAATTTCAGTCTGCTACTTTGTCTAATCCATGTGTCCTATGCTACATCCAGTGTGCTGAATTCAAATCTGAAGATACAGTTTGTCTATCATGTCAGGATCTTACGTTATGCATGCATCAAATAGTAAAAAGGCCCCTTATAGTCACACGTGAACACACCACAGCACACTGTGTGAACAATGTGAAATTCTTTCTCTGCATTTAACCCATTCACCAAGTGAAGCAGTGGGCTGCCACCAACAAGGGGTGCCCGTGCAGTGTGTGGAGATGGTACCTTGCTCAAGGGTACCTCAGTGATGACACTAGCAGTTAGGATTCAAACCCACAACCTTATGATTGCTGGGGCAACACCCCTAGGCCACCCAGCTGCCCCACTTTCACTTTCAGCAGAACAGAATGCAGGAGGAATTGGCACTGGAGGCCAGAGTAACAAACAGCACAGCAGATATGAAGCGCCCAGCTTTTATCCTGCTCTCCAATTTTACATCCAAAACAGTACTTGTAAACAATTATCACTTTCTTGGTAATGATCACACAGCGTGTATTTACCACAAATGTAACAAAAAATTGTCAGGATGGTTGACACACCTGCACCTACTCATGTTTTGCTAAAACATTTACCCTATATCCAAGAAAACCCTATAAAATAGACAAGCCTATGATCCGTCTTGTCTTAAACTGAGATGACATCAGCTCATCGACAGGCCTAAACTCTTACAGCACTGAATTCAACCAGGAAATGTGTTTCAAACAAGGCAGCAGGAAACAGCTGTTATTTTGTTGGCGTGCAACAATATGTGTAACAAAATACCAAAATATAGCAAAACAATATAATGCCTATAACTTAAAATCTGGATGTGCTAGAAAAATATTGATTGCAGATTTGGATTCAGCACAGTCGATTTCATGTAAATCACATGTTTTAATTCCAGAAGCAACATCTTTGTTTTCCAGTGTAATAGTGCAAAAAATAGCAGCAGCAGGACAGAGAATGTGCAGTATATAATAAATAGACAGGTATTTAAAGTGGCGGTTGGGGTGTAAGTTGTTTAAGGCAAAACAGTTCAGCATGTATATGAATTGTGTTAGGAGACGGAAGAAGTTCAGTTCAGAGGTGTGTGTGTGTGGCTATAGTTTATGTTTCAGTTCGGACTGAGGAATCTAATGGCTTGAGGGAAGAAACTGTTTCCTGTTTTGGCAGTGGAAGCCCATCTGCTACGGAACCTTTTGCCAGACAGGAGGAGAGAGAAGGGAGTGTGTGAGGGGTGTGTAGGGCTATCCACCATGCTGGTCGCTTTGCAGGTGCAGCATGTGATGTAAATGTCTGTGACAGAGCGGAGAAAGACCCAGATAATCTCAGCTGTCCTCACTATCCTCTTCAGGGTCTTGCAATCCAAAACAGAACAATTCCCATACCAAGCCATGATGCAGCTACAGAGAATGTCCTCAGTAGTTCCTCTGTAGAACGCGGTGAGGACTGTTGTGCTCTCCAGAAGTCAACAACCATCTCTTTTGATTTGTCTTCATTCAGAGACATCTCCCAGTCAGGAAGTCCAGGATCCAGTTGCAGAGGGAGGCATTCAGGCCAGCAGTCTCATCTTTCCTATCAGGTGCTGAGGAATGGTAGTGCTGAATGCTGAACTGAAGTCTATGAACAGCATTCTCACATAAGTGTCTTTTTTGTTCAGGTGGGTGAGGGCCAGGTGAAGAGTGGTGGAGATCAGAAGAGTGGCATCATCCTTTGAGCGGTTGGGAGGATATGCAAACTGCATGAGGTTCAGTGTGGGGGCAGCAGTGATTTTACATGCCTCATGATGAGCCTCTCAAAGCACTTCATGATGATAGGTGTGAGTGCGACAGAATGATAGTCATTGAGGCTGGAATCTGATAACTTCTTTGACATGGGGATGATCGTGGCAGCTTTGAAGCATGTCGGAACGGCGGTGCTCAGAGATATACTGAAGATATCGGTGAGAAGATCTGCCAGCTAGGAATGTTGACCAGGAATGTTGCATTTAGAAAAGAGGCCTCACCATCACAGGCAGTTGGAGATACCCTGTAGTTAGTAATGACCTGGATGCCCCACCACATGGGTCGTATGTCCCTAGTGTCCTAGAAGTGGTCATGGATTTTCGGAACATGTGAGCACTTCACTGTTCTGATGGCCTGGGACAGCTTTGCCCTTGCTGTTCTCAGGGCTGCCTGATCACATGATCTGAAGGCGGTATCTCAGCAACATGCGCACCTCTGTAGTCATCAATGGCATCTGGCTGGGGCATGTGGTGATATCATTGATGCACTTGCTGATAGCCAGTCACCAACACTGTGTACACTGTATGTTGCAGCCGCCCCTAAACATGCCCCAGACAGTGTGATCAAAGCAGTCCTGAAGAGCAGAGATGGCTCCTGGCAGCCAGATTTTCATCTGCTTCAGAGACAGCTTGGCACATCAGATGAGCAGCCCGTATGCTGGGATCAGCATAACTGAGATGTGATCTGAGTAGCCAAGGTGGGGGCGGGGCTCAGGACGGTATGCACCATCGACATTTGTGTAAACACAGTCCAGCACTTTTGCCACTCCTGTCGCAAAGTCCACATACTGGAGGAATTTGGGGAGAAGTGACTTGAGATTTGTGTGACTAAAATCTCCGTTAAAAATAAACAGTCCATCTGGATGTGAGTTTTGGAGCTTGCTGATGGCTCCATAATGTTCGGCCAGCGCGTTGTTAGCGCTAGTGATGGGTGGGATGTACACCGCGACTATGAGCATGGTGGTGAATTCCCATGGTAAATAGAATTGTCGGCATCTAACAGTCACAAACTCCAGCAGTGGTAAGCAGTAACTAGAGACCAACACAGCTTTCACACACCAGTCAGTGTTGATGTACACACACAGGCCCCCACCGTGAGAGTTTCCAGTCAGCACGCCACTATGGTCTGATCAGTCCGTCAAAAAAACTCACACTGGGTAGTTCACCTTAAGTCGGATGTAGTCCAGTTTATTGTCCAGGGAGCGAACATTGGTGAGTAGGATGGACAGAATAGCTGGCCGGCTAGCATTAACTTTTAGCCAATCGTGGAAAAAAAAATGTGAGATGGTTAAACAGAAAAAAAACTTTTGCAAACTAAATAATTGTCATTAATGATACTTAATTAATTAATAATTTACTTTGGGCAACTCAGAGACCAACATGACATATCTTCAGACAGACAGACTACTGTTACAAAGGTTGTAACACTAAAATGTGGATAAAGTAGAACACAAAATGTCAGTTCTAAGGCCTGTAAGTATGGACTTATTAAATAGCTATTCATCTTTGCTGTCAAACAAAAGGGAAAATAAGTCTCTCAGTACAATTAGACCATTAAACCAATAGCCGATAGAATATTAATAAAAATAAATAGTACTTAAAATTTTTACTTTTTATTGAATATGTACAAATGCTGTAAGCTTAATTTACAGCTACAATGCAATGAAGAGAGGAAAACCAGAAGCCTGCAGGAGGAAGAGAATGAAAGCAGGCAAGCTGTGTTTTGTATGTACTACCACCACAGCCCACTCTATATGGCAATTACTACACAAGTGGGCACCAATCACTCAGAGCAGATGCGCTGTTCAGAAAGGAAGAGAGAGTGGGTTGAAAGAAAGAAATATCCTCTGCCTCTTTGCCTCCTGAACACACTATACACACACATTTCAGGATCTTACAAAAATTGTTTGTCAGAATGATTAAAGGGTAATGCCATCAGTTTTTTTTTTCTAAATTTCTGAAAAATTCTATTTTTGCAATGCAAACAAAGTAATTCAGAGTGTTTTGTAAAACTAGCTTGAGATTTCTTTGCAGTGGTGGTGATAGGAACCAGAGTTCATAATGTCCATACTGCAAACAGACCTTTCTCACAAAGTGAGAGTCTCTTTTCCGGTTATGTGTTAGTAGTGTTTATGTATCACAGTGCTCAAACAAAATGTCCATTCATTATCTGAACCACTTCTCCTCAACCAGGATCATTGGAGCCTATCCCAGCAGTCAAAAGGTAAAGAAACGCCTTGGACAGGTCACCAGTCCAACACAGGGCAAACACATGCATTCACGCACAGATTCAGACCTAGAGGCAATTTAGCATATTCAATTAGCCTGACATGCATGTCTATGGACTGTGAGAGGAAAAAGCTTAACCAGCAAGAAGGTCTATACAGCTATTTTATTTACTGTCCACAGTGATCAATGAACTTGTCATTTTGAGAGTGTAAGGTAAGATAAGGTACCCCCTGTCCTATACATTTCAGTTCTCCCCGCTCCCAACCAGGGGTGGATCTACCGGGGTGGCATAGGGTGGCATTTGCCAAAAGAAAGCCTTGGCAGTTGGCAGCAATGAATTAAAAGAAAAATTATGGCCAATATGACATTTACGAGCGCGAATCTCCAATGTCCGACTGCGCTGAATGCAGCACGAGATAACGCCAGAGAGATGACGGTC
>JBBPCZ010027307.1:0-2500 GCA_037974445.1 Brycinus macrolepidotus
GGAACTCCTTTATCTAGGCTCCTTGTATCTTTAGGCACTTTGCAGCCTGTCACAGTAAAACATTTGTTCCCATTTCTCTCATTTAATCTACTCAGTATACCAAAGATAAGACAGTCTGACAGGCAGAAAATAGCATTTTTGCACCAACAAAGTGATTCAAAGCAAAAAGTGAAGAAATGTGGGGGGACTCAAAACCTTTGCACTGTACTGTAAATAAAGTTAATAGTGAGTTATAAACACTCTTAAACACTATGTAATGATTTTCACCCCCCACCCCCCACCCCTCCTCCAAGACAAAATGTTTAGGCACCCCAAATTTAGCTGGTAATTTTACAGCTCATTAGTGGGTTATGACTATTAGACTAATCAGAATCAGAATAGGGGGTTAAACAGGAACCAGGTGGCTGCACGAAGGCCCCTGGGGGGCAAGAGGCAAGGGGGGCTTCTACTTGACTGACAGTTGTGGCGCTGAGACTCTAATCACAGATTTATTAATGATATTCACACCTGGAGACCTTTTAGAACCTTAATCTTTCACCCTTTGGAGAAGTTAAAGGCTGTTTTGGATCAGTGTCTTGTTGTACTGCCTAGATAAAGGAGTTCCAGCCACTCAGCCTTCAGCACCACCAGTATACTGATCACCGCCTGATCATCTGGAATCATCTGCACCTGTTTATTTTCTTAAAAACACAAGAAAGTCTGGATCTTTGGAAGCAAAGTATGAAGAAGTGAGGGAGGGCTAAAGACTTTTGTGCAGTACTGTGTGTTCATATGGGAGACAAAGGGAATCAGGAGAAAAGGGTGTAAATGAAGTCCTCAGATGTGGCTGTTTGTCAGAGTGACTCTCCGTGCTGTCAGAACTCTGATGGAGCATGAATGGCTCCGACTGCTGCGGATCAACTGACATTTCAAAGGCTTTTCCAGAAATACACACACACGCACACACACACACACACACACACACACACACACACACACATTTCAGACGTTGAAGACTAACAGGCTGTTTCCAAACCTCAAGCCTTTTAAATTCGTAGTGGATTGTAAATAATTCATAGTAGACACAGATTAATTCATTGTAAATACTGAACATGTTTAGTGGATACTGAATAATTCATGATAGATACTGGATAACATAGTGAAAACTGAATAATTCATAGTAAATACTCAATAATACATATTAGACAATGAATAATTTATAGTGGATACTGAGTCATTCATGATAAATACTGAATATTTTTGTGGATACTGAACAATTCGTAATAGAGATTGAATCATTTCTAATGAAAACTGAATCATTCAAAGTAAATAGTGAATCGTTTTTAGTGGATATTGAATAACTCATAGTGTACACTGAAAATCTCATAGTAGTTACTTAATAATTCATGATAGATACTGAACAAGGCATAGTAGCTACTGAACCATTCATAGTAGATACTGAATAATGCATAGTAGACACAGAAAAATTCATAGTCAATCCTGAACAATTCGTAGTGGATACTAAATAATTTATAGTGGAGGCTGAAGAATTCATAGCACATACTAAATAATTCCTAGGCGATACTAAATAATTCATCGTGGATACTGAAGAATTCATAGTGGAGACTGAAAATTTCACTTAGTAGTTACTTAATACTTCATGGTAGATATTGGATCATGTTTAGTGGATACAGATTAATTCATATTATACTGAACTGAACATATTATACTATACTGAACAATTCATATTAGGTGCTGAATAATTCATAGTAAATACTGAATAATTCATAGCAGCTACTGAATAATGTGTATTAGGATTATAATGGCTGATATTGTCGACTGTGTTTTTGTGTTTTTGTGTAAAAGTGTTGGTTTAAAGAGGCGAGGCTCTGAGCCGCCCTGTTTGTTTCCTCTTTTATAGCCTGAATCCTGTCCACCGCTTTAATAAAAGCTCAGGTCCAGCAGAGGCCATCTTTCATTTCTTTTATCACACACTGTGTCCACTTTTCATCTCTCTCTCTCTCTCTCTCTCACACACACACACACACACACACACACACGCCGGCTTTCAAAATATGACTTTCAACCCTCCTGTGCATCCGTTTCTGCTCCACTGCTCTTTGTCAGATGATATGTGTCTATTCTTCACTTACACACACACACACACACACACACACACACACACACACACACTCTAACACACTTACTTTCACTATAACATACCCTCAATTCCCCTTAATTCTCATAACACACTCATACACACTCACCACAAAATCACAGGCTCCGATACACACAAACACACAACAAAACACAAACACTTATAACACACTGCTATGCAAGACTCCTGAGAGAGGAGAAACACTTTCTACTCCTCCAAAAAGAGAAGAAACTCTACTCCTCCTCAAAGAGGAGAAACACTCTCTTCTCCTCCAGAAAGAGGAGAAACTCTACTTTTCCTGAAAGAGGAGAAACACCCTCTACTCCTCCTGAAAGAGGAGAAACACTCTCTACTCCTCCTTAA
>JBBPCZ010027307.1:7500-14037 GCA_037974445.1 Brycinus macrolepidotus
ACTGCTTCATCAAAACACTGCTGAAGAGAACGCAGTTTGTTCTGTGAGGCTCGGCGTGTTTCATCCAGACTGAGGAGAGAATAAAGGCAGAGGAAACGTTTCCTGAGGGGGAAAGAAGTGTTTTGTCATCGGTTTTAGCTGATTTTCCATTAAAGGTTCAATTATAACAAAGATAGAACAAATTTCCCCTCCTTTACTGGTAAAAAGGTTAATGTAGAGTTTCATTTTTTTTTTTTTACAATGCTGTATGCTTTATATTTGTATTTTTTGTGTTATAAATATTAGTAGTAGCAGTATTAATTATTATGTATTTTTATTTTCTCACATTCTTAAGCAAAAGAGTTTATGACCTGGTATGTGAAGTATTAAAATGTAGCACAGCTTCATTACATAACATTCATTACTTTACATTCATCTGGCAGATGCTTTTATCCAAAGCAACTTTACATTGAAACACTCAAGTTTCGGGACAGTGCGAGAACCAGAAGAGAGTTCTAAGTGCTAAAATCTTTGTGTAGGGAGTAGTGCAAGAAGATAGATAGTGCATCAGGAGAGGAGATGCTCTCTGAACAGATCTTCAGGAGGTTTTTGAAGATGGAGAGAGATTCTGCTGCTCTGGTCACCTTAGGCAGCTCATTCCACCAGCGGGGAACCAGAAAAGAGAAGAGTCTGGACTGGGTTTGCCTTGTGTGTGGGGATGGCAGAGCCAGACGATGTTCCTTGGAGGAGTGGAGGGAGCCAGTAGGAACATAAGGCTGAATGATGGGATGAAGGTTGCTGGGAGCAGACCCAGATGTCACTCTGTAGGCAAGAATTAGTGACTTGAACTTCATTCGGGGAGCCATGGATAGCCAGTGTAGGGCAGTCAGCAGTGGGGTGACATGCGACCTTTTGGGTTGGTTGAAGACCAGCCGAGCTGCCGCTTTCTGAACTGGCTGTAAGGGTCTTATCGCATAAGCTGGATGACCCACTAGGTGGGCATTGCAGTAATCAAAGTGAGCGAAAACCATGGCTTGTACCAGGAGTTGGGTGGCATACTGAGTCAGGTATGGCCTGATTTTCCTGATGTTGTATTGGACAAAGCAACATGACCGAGAGACAGATACCCAGAAAAGGATAGCACTGGAAAAAAAGACATTTTGCTACTGGAAGTAAAACATGAAATCGACTGCGCTGAATCCAAATCTGCAATTGAAATGTTCCTAGCATGTCCAGGTTTTAAGTTATAGGCATAATATTGTTTTGCAATAATTTGGTATTTTGGTATTTGGTACTGTTGCACGCCAACATAATAACAGCTGTTTCTGTCACATGTATGTTTGCTACTGCCTCGTTTGAAATACGCTTCCTGGTTGAATTCAGTGCTGTGAGAGTTTAGGCTTGTTGATGAGCTGATGCCAGCTCAGTTTAAGACAAGACTGATCACAGGCTCGTCTATTTTATAGGGTTTTCTTGGATATAGGGTAAATGTTTAAGCAAAACATGAGAAGGTGCAGCTGTGTCAACCATCCTGACAATTTTTGTTACATTTGTGGTGAATACACGCCGTGTGATCATGACCAAGAAAGTGATGATTGCCTACAAGTACTGTTTCGGATGTAAAATATGACAGCAGGATAAAAGCTGGGCACCTCATATCTGCTGTACTGTTTCTTACTCTGGCTTCACTCAGTGGTTCAGTGGAAAAGGAAAGCTGTGCCCTTTACTGTGCTGAAAGATCATCACTCAGACTGCTGTTTCTGTACGACTAAAATTTCTGGATTTCCAAAGAAGAATAAGTCAAAACCTGTCTATCCTGACTGTGAGTCTGCTCTTAAACCACTACTGTATAATGCAGAGAATCCAGGGCCGATTCTTCCTGCATTCTGTTCTGCTGAAAGTGAAGGTTCTGATGGGGATCTGATACATGCAGAACTTAAAATACTGACGTGATAGACAAAATGTTCCTTCAGATTTGAAATCAACACACAGGATGTAGCATAGGACACATGGATTAGACAAAGTAGCAAACATTTTTTTTCTGATCCAGTGTAGTTGGTCATCCATCATGACACCCAGGTTTCTCACCACCTAGGACGGGGTGAGGAGCAAAGAGATTATTTTTATATTGATATTGTGATGGATAGAATGCTTGACTGTGATAACCAGGCAAGGTCTGACTGTAGGTGGTGATCCTTCATCCATGTGGATATGTCTGACAGACAAGGCGAGATGTGTGCCGAGACGATGTGGTTGTCCAGCGGGAAAGAGGTATAGCTGTGTATCATGAGCATAGCAGTGGTAAGACAAGTAATGAGAGCGGATAATCAAGCCCAAGGAGGTGGTGTAAATTGCAAAGAGCAGGGGCCCCAGTACTGAGTCTTGGGGGACTCCAGTGGGCAGCTGATGGGATGGAGATGTTTGACCCAGCCATGATATCTTGAATGAATGCCCAGAGAGGTAAGATTTGAACCAAGAATGAGCTCTGCCTGAGATGCCCGTGTCTGAGAGTAGGGTTAGGAGGATGTTGTGATCAGCCGTATCGAAAGCAGTTGATAGATCCAGAAGGATAAGAACTGAGGACTGAGCTGGCTGCTTTTAAAGCTTTAGTCACTAATAGCAGAGCTGTTTCAGTGGAGTGGCCACTCTTGAAACCAGACTAGTTTGCAGTGGACATGCAGCAGGACTCCAAGTCTGGAGTTTGGATACCTCACTCTCCGTGAGAAGGGTAAAAGACAGTACTTTCAGCCCGAGTAGGTATAGTGGGACAAGGGTTAGCCCTGTGCGATTCAGAGAATTGGCTACTGATAGCCACCACCTTTTCAGTGAAGAAGAGGACAAAGACCTCTGCTGAGATATTTGTGTCTGGCGGAGGTGGAGGAGGAGAGAGCAATGTTTTGAAGGTAGAGAATAGGTTTCGAGCATCTGTGGTGCTGTTAATTTTGTTGCCATAGAATGAGGCTTTGGCATCAGTGATGCTGGATAAGAAGGAGGCCACGAGTGACTGGTAGTTATTAAGGTAAGCTGGGTCCCTGCACTTTTCTCTCAGCAGCTCTGAGATCAGTGCACAGCCTTCAAATGGTCTCGGTCAGCCATAGGTGAGGCAGACTAGGGCAAATTGGTTTCACGGATAGTGGGCACAGACTATCCAGACATGAGCTTAATGTAGAACAGAGAGATTCTGTGGCATTGTTGACCTCGAGTGAGGAAGAGGAGGCAATGCAGCAGCTATCACTGAAGAGAAATGAGTTGTAGAGAGGTTGTGGAGGTTGCGGCGGTACAAGACCTGAGGTGTAGGAACAGAGGACTTTTCCAGAAGGCAGATAGTGAAACGAATGAAGTAATAGTCAGAGATGTGTAGAGGAGTGACAGTGATGCAATTAGCAGCACAGTTCCTAGTAAGGATGAGGTCAAGTGCCTTGCCAGCTTCGTGGGTTGGAGGACTGCAAACCAGGTTGAGGTCAAAAAAGTAGATCAGGGTCATAAAGGCAGCCGAGCTGGGATTATCAAGGTGAATATTTAGATCACCTAGGACGAGTAATGGACTGTCTTAATCAGGGATCGCAGACAGTAGGGTGTCTAGTTCATCCACAAAGTTACCCAAATGTCCAGGTGGACAATAGATGATTATTACAGAGAGTTTCACAGGAGCAGATACCAGGATAGGATTGTATTCAAATGAGGAATAATTGTTAGGAGGCAGTAAATTTCCAATTAGTTAAAATGAGAAGGCCTGTTGCACCTCCTTGTTCAGACAAAATGGGAGAGTGCATAGATGGTAGAGAGTGCAGCTGGGGTACCTGTGTTTTCTGGCTGGATCCAGGTTTCAGTGAGAGCAGGTAGATCAAGGGATAGCTGTTAGCATATGCAGAGATGAAGTCAGCTGACAATTCCTCAGCCCCACAGACAAGGGTGGCTGAGCAGAAGAGTATTGTAATGACCTCAGGTAGGTCGGGTCTTTGGATTGCAATACCATCTGCGAAATGGTGACGACAGGAACGTGGTGGAAGCACATAGCTTATTTAGTGTAACAGAAGTGCCCTGGGGTGAGTAGAGATGGTAGCCTTGTTGGTGTCCTTGCTTGATGGATTCGCACATGTAGACTCGCTGGTCTTTACCCAATTAGGTCTTCACATGAGGATGCCTGCACACAAGGGCTGACCCTTCCACTGACGCTTCAACAACAGGGATCGTTTGATATACAATGAGCTTAATTGGACATGGCTGTTTACATGTCAACAGTGATTGTCCATGCTGAGTATACCCATTGGAATGAGCATATCAAGTGAGGTGAGTTTCGGGGCGGGGTTTCAGCCTTGCGTCATGGATATGCTAAAACTATGCAATAACTGGCCAACACAAGGAGCAATAATAATAAAATTAAAAGCTAAAACAGCACACACTTTCAACCCCACACACCCTGCAACCTTGTCTCCATGTACGGAGACTAAGCTGTAAAAACAGCCTATTTTGAATTAATTGTTTTTGTGATGCCACAAGAACCAACACATCCTCATATATCAACCTGTTCACATTCTCTCATGCTCACATATCCAGTGGTTTAGCCCTGCCCATTGAAGCTAAAGATGTAAGAAGTGTTTCCCAATGCTTTTGAAAGAGGAACAGTACAAGACAGACAATCAGAACAGAGCTCTTTTACATATATTGCTCCTAAAGGCACAGTAACAGAAACAGGCTGTTTAATTCTAAGGGATAAAGGCTGGAAAATGAGGCCCAAAACTAAACACAAATGTTGCATGTGATGTCATGAAGGGAAAAGTAAAATACAATAAAAATGCAGGGTATTAGTCCTTTAAATTCTAAAACAAACTAATTCATCTGAAAATCAATCATATTTTCAGTGCTGTGCTGGTGCAGTGTGTTATTATAGCTGGTATGAACACACCAGTTATTGCGAGTCATTTTTTTCTCCTGAAGTGTAAACAGAACTAATTCACATTTTAACACAAGCTGAAAGAGAAGATTAATGACACAGGGCAGAAAATACAGAAACAAGGTTAAGGGAGCTTGCCTTAGGGTCAAAGAGAGAGAGAGAGAGAGAGTAATTCACCTGTCTGGATTATTCTCATTTTGGTGATGTCATTAGAAACAATGTAAATGTAAATGTCTAGTCATTCTTATACTGTATTCATGCCCCCCCAAACACGCACACGCAGGCTTGTGTTCTAGTGTAGTAGGTCTTAATGTGCTCTAATAACGGTGATAATGGGCATCAGATGGCTGGTGGATATTGGAGTTTGCTGATTGCCCTCAGGCTAATATATCTAATATTACTAATATTCTGTTTTATATTACTAATTTCTGTCTGACCAGAGTTCGTTGTTCCAGAGCATCTCTGATTTCAGACTGAGCTTCTTCTTCAGCGCAGGATAATAGAGATGATTGTGGTGCATGTCGTTGCTTATTATTCTCTGGGTATCTGCTGCTCCTGCTTTTCTAAGGTCGTTCTGCAGATCTTCTGCAGCGACTGCTGGCTTCTCTCTTACCTTCCTTATCCTTAGTCTCAGAGAAGTCCTGTGTGAAGCTCTTGTCCGGGGATGGTTAGCTTTGCTTACATGAACATTTGGATTATTATGGTCTTAGTTGTTCTGATGGAAGTGTTTTAGGTGGTTGTTAGAGATCATCTAACCTCTACCTTGTGTGGTTTTCTTTCAAAATTATTTTAATATTATTTCAATTTTAATAATTCAATCTTTCTTTAAAATAGTTTATACATATGAATACATGCTTTTTTGGTCATATTTATACCTAAAACCTCTAAAGACATTATGTATGTGAATATAAAGCTGCTGTCTGCACTGCGAGTTTATTAAATAACTCAAAAAGTATATGAATGCATGGTTTCTCTTGAAGTAAACGAGTCAAGGTTTCAAGAAAAACAATACAATTAACTCGTAAGGATGGGAAAATAGAGTAAATAAGAAGATGCAAATTCATGCAACTAAAACATGAAACCATGTGCATACCTTATATGTGTGTGTGTGTGTGTGTGTGCGTGCATGCATGTGTGTGTGTGTGTGTGTCTATTCCTATCATTATGAGGACATTTGGTACACATGTATTTACCACTTTGTGACGACCAAATGTCCTCGTAATGATAGGAATACTGGTAAATGTGTTGAAGTGGGGATATTTTGCTGGTTCTGACAGTGAAACGTACTGTTTTTCACCAAAAAACAACAGAGGTCAGGTTTAGGAGCAGGTGTTGGTGTATTAATCAGTGGAACAGCCTCACAAATAAAGTTATACCAGCATGTGTGTGTATGTGTGCTTGGCCTGTGTCTGAATACTGACCAGGTCTGAATACTGGTCCAAGTCCGGTCCAATGCTCTGGTCTTTGTTCCTGATAAACACGAGTAAGTGTGCAGTGTATCCCTGTATATTACACTACACACACTAACCCAGCAGCATTTACACCATGGAAAAACCACAAACACACACAGCCTGATTAGAGTGTTAACACAGCTGGGATGGTCTGTGTGTTTGTGTGGATGTGTGTGTGTGTGTGTGTGTGTGTGGGTGTGTGTGTGTGGGGTG
>JBBPCZ010027318.1:0-14036 GCA_037974445.1 Brycinus macrolepidotus
CTGCCCGACTAATCATAGTTCTAAATAGTTGCTCCCTGTCACTGTCATGTGTGGCCGTAGGGGGTAGAGAGAGAGAGAGAGAGAGAGAGAGAGAGAGAGAGAGAGAGAGAGAAAGAGAGAGAGGGAGACGTCAGAGAGAGACGTCAGTTACTCAGGTGTGTTACTGTCTTTTTGAAAAGCCAGTCAAGGCAGAGAGGCGCCTAATAATTAATTTCAGCTACTTCCATTAACATTTCCGCATAATTAACTAGTTAAGATGTAAACAAAGTCATTCAGAGAGGGTTTGGTGTGGAACACTTCGTCCTAGAGAAACTCACAAAGCCATAATTGTGGTGGTGAATGGAACCAGATGTCTGCCTCTAAAAGCTCCCTCACAGAAAGTTATTAAATGAAATGGTTATGAATGTGCTGCCTGATGCCCGAGACGTTGTTTTACCGGAGTTTTGAGAAGATTTTGGCCTAAAACTAAATCCATCCATGGTGGAGGGATACATGCAGGACATTGTGAAGCAAAATAGTCCCCAAAATTCAGACTTGCCACTATTTTACCATCATCGACATTCCAAATAAACACTCAGAAGACACGTGAAGTTTCAGTGGTGGGTTTGGAGAGTAAATAAAATGGCTTCATTTCTGTCATAGACATCAAGACCCCTGGTTCCATTCACCACCAATGTAAAAAAAAAAGTAAAGTAAATAAATAAAAAATGATTAAAAAAATTAATTAGTAAGTTTTAACAACAAACCATTCTGAAATGGCTTCAGATACTGAATCAGGTGAAGTTTCTCTTTGAGCATGCTCGAGGGCTAGAGGGGCATAAATCCCCCCAGTACTGGACTGTGGAGTTTTCTGGAGCGATGAAGCTCCATCCCAATACCTTTGGGATGAGCTGGAGTGGCGCTTGTAATCCAGAACTGGTCATCTAACATCACTAATGATTTTGTGGCAGAATGCAATCAAATCCTCACAGCAATATTCCAACATCTAGACTTCCCAGAAGAGTAGAGGCTGTTACGGCAGCGAAGGAGGCACAAACTTCTCCTAAAAACACCCTCAGTTTCTGAAGAGATGCTGGAGAAGCAGGGATCTAAACCTTTTGGATCTTAGTCTTTCTGGAGATCAGGCCTAGTCCTGGACTACACAGGATTGGAGATTCCGCACTGAAGGGTAAATGTGTGTGGTACAGGTCTGATCTCTGAGAGAGAAACACCATTTGAAATGCTGCTGTTGTGTTTTTATGCTGCAGCCAGCAGAGTGGGCTCATGCCACAATAATCTGAGGACAGTGTGGACTCTCAGTCTGAGAATCCTGCTATAAAAACAGTGTAACTGACACTCACACACACACACACTCACTGAGAAATCCACTTAGAACTTATGTCTTATATATTTCCATAGTTCCTTACTTTCTCAGTTCTCTCTGTTTAGCTCTTTTTCTCAGTTCTCTCTGTTTAGCTCTTTTTCTCAGTTCTCTCTGTTTAGCTCTCTTTCTCAGTTCTCTCTGTTTAGCTCTCTTTCTCAGTTCTCTCTGTTTAGCTCTTTTTCTCAGTTCTCTCTGTTTAGCTCTCTTTCTCAGTTCTCTCTGTTTAGCTCTCTTTCTCAGTTCCCATTCTTTACATTTTTGGATCCTTTAAATGTTCCTTTTTGTTCTTGTTTTATTTATTCTTTTAATAATGTTGGTTAATATTTGTTAGAGTTTTACTATTATTTAGCAATTTATTATTCTTTGGCAACTTTAGTAATACAGTACTGAACTGAGGAGAAAGAGAGAGAGAGAGAGAGAGAGAGAGAGGGGTGGAGGGAGGGAGAGAGAAGGAGAGAGCGGGAGGGAGGGAGAGAGAGAGGCAGAGAGAGGGAGAATGAGACAGAGAGAGAGAGAGAGGGAGAGAGACAGAGAGAGGGAGAATGAGAGAGAGAGGGGGAGAGAGAGACAGAGAGAGAGAGAGAGCACAGACAACACTCCCCTCACTCAGCTGGTCCTCAGTTACAGTTCATCACACTCACTAACGCTCCAGCACACACTCAGCAACTCAGTAACACACAACAGACTCAACAAACTTGATCAGAAAGAACCAAATTACAGTCTGTAGAGTGTAGCAGAGCATCTGAGCATAGTGATCTAAAACTGAGAACCACACACACACACATATATAAACAGTGTATAAGATAATAATGGATACACTACCAGTCAAATGTTTTTTCACAACTAAGATTTTCTACATTTGCATGTTACTCACTCAACATTTACTAAAAATACACTCAAGATTTGTTCACCATTTGAGTTCCTTTATTAGACAGAAAATGTCTTTTTTTACTGATCATAACTGACCTTTAAAAAGCCACTGAATGTAATTATAATTATAATGATTATGTTGATCGCCAGACAACTGTTAGATATTTAATGAGCTATTAAATACAGCCAATGGGATGAAACAGTGAACGAGTGCATTTAAAGTTAAAGGACAGTCTAGAATTTGACTCTGCATCACCACACAGCCAGTTAATAGGAGTCAGACCTGCACTGTTACAGATTCTTTCATCTTAGAAAGGAAACTTGTTTTATTTGACATAGTTTTATTTGTAGTCGTTCACTCAACAACTTTTTATTAACAAGAATTAAACTCTGCAGTTAATGAAATAAATGGATGTGTGCAAAAACTTTTGACTGTTAGTGTACAGAGAGAGAGAGGGAGAGAGAGAGAGAGAGAGAGAGAGAGAGAGAGGTTAAAAACACAGCAAGAAGAAAAAAAAGAGAATAAGAGAAAGAAGGGGGGATTACGAAAAAAGAGCAAAGAGGAAAGAAAGGAATGTCCCAGCCCCGTGTCCTGATTGGCTGGAAGTTTGGGGGGAGCTGCGCTCTGTTATAAAAGGTGCAGAGATGTTCCTCTGGAGTCCAGAAGAGAAATCAGGAGCTCATCCAGAGTCAGAGCAGCGGTTCCTTAGCTCACCATGACGTTTCCACACTGGATTATTATTCTCACTGGAGATCTGTGCAGATAGACCCAGCTCCTCCTCCCTCACTGCTTCACTGCTTCACTGCTTCATTGCTGAAGAGATCTGAGCTTCAGAAGATCTGAAGATCTGTTTTCATCTTGTTCACAGTCAGGGTTTGGTCTGTAGGGTGATGGCGAACACTTGCCTGCAGTTGACCGGCTTTCTGGTCGGTCTGCTTGGCTGGGTGGGGCTCATTATCGCCACGGCGACCAACGAATGGGTGATGACCTGTAAGTATGGCATGAACACCTGTAAGAAGATGGACGAGCTGGGGACCAAGGGGCTGTGGGCGGAATGTGTGATCTCCACGGCGCTGTACCACTGCAGCTTCCTCAACCAGATCCTGGAACTGCCTGGTGAGAAACAAAGCTTTCGGGCCTAAACTTCTAAAATAATTCCACGAATAAGGTAACCATAGTAACCACAGTGCATTTAGCCACTATATCAGTGTAAGAGTGGTGCCCCTTAGGATAAAATCTAAACTTTTATTGGAAAACAAGTGCAAAAAACACTTTAAATGTACAGAAATGTATAGGTTTTGTGATATTTTTATGAAGGGAAAATATTCCTATGATAGTGTTTATATTTGTAATTACATATTGTCACATTTATGTCGGAACAAAACCTTGTATCTCCAAAAAAGTAACTTTACAGGAAAGACATTCTCAGTTAATGTATGCAGACATTATTCAAAGTAATTTAAAACATTTCTATTGGTCCGTTTGTCATGAAATTTTGTCACAATGTAAATTATGCAGAAAAAACTACTACTCTACATCTAGAACGTATCAGGTATGTTGTCATAGATAAATACCAACAATTTCTGCATGTTTGGTCTCCATTTATTACAAATCTTAAACGTACAACTTGACTGCTAGTAGTGCTGGGTGTTCAGGTGGGTGGGTTTCTGCTATTTTTGTATACTGCACTTTTCGTATTTGTATTTGTTTCATGCATAATTTAAAAATTGGAGCAAATATATCATTCCGAATGAAATGCCATTACAATGCTCAATAATAAGTATTTGAAACAATGTAAATTATGCAAAAATTGAAAAATAGAAATACAAGGTGTTCTTCTGGCAGTGAAAATATACCACTATATTCTGTTTTATTATGGCATAATAGTTAGTATTTTATAAAAAAAAATATAACATTTTCTTTAATGTATTTATTTGCATGATCTAAAAATTGTTTACGCCAGGTTGAACATTTCGTGATGAGCGGAGCACCAGAAACGATGATTTACAAGTTAAAAGAATGTGTTTTTCCTCTTACTGTAAAGCTATATTTAGAAGATGTGAGGTTTTGTTCCAAAGGAAACTATACATTTTATCATTTTATCATGTAATGAATAGATTTTATTGTCCGGGATTGCTTGTCAAAACAAAACCTGGTATTTCCAAAACAGTAACTTCACAGGAGATGGAAAAAAACATTCCCATATTGAAGTTAAGGTAGTTAATTTACTTAAAGTAACTGGATGTTTTTCAAAGTCATATTGGACTATTTCAGTATTTTTACTGAACAAAAGGTACTGTTCAATTTCAGTCTCTTGGGGCATAAACAATGAAAATGTACCCTCAAATTTACAGACAAGGTACAGTTACGTACCTTAAATAAGTTTTAAGGGTGAACTACATTCACTCTCTCAGGATAGAGGGGCACATCCATACCTTTTCAGGACTTTTAAGTAGAAAAGCAAAATAAAAGTCCTGGAATCCAGGTGTATGTGTATCCACGAATCAGTGCAGCATAAAAAATGCCTTTAGTGGAATACGATACAACTAAAGCTACCTTTGGTCCCCCCAAAAGACCCCCAGTACCCTCAGTACCCCCAGTTCATGCCGCATGTTTGCTCTGTACATCCGCCTAGCACACCTGTACCAGGTATTGAGTGTTCAAGTGCTTGATTCAGGTGTGTTTAGGCTGAATTGTAAAAAAATGTAGAGTCTGAAAGGCCTGTATCAGTAAATACTGGTTTAGGATCTTTCTTTTTGAAAGTAAATTAGTAATCTAGTAAAGATGCCATTACTCTGGCAAACAATTTTAATTTACTTAAAACAAGTAAAAATTGTTACATAATCAAACAATGTTCTTCCGGCTATCTCAAAAGATTGATTAGACACATCAACTAGACTAAGGAAGCCTTCAGTTCTTACAATGTACATTTTTGCAGCTTCTAGTTTTTTGACATAGAAAACGGTGATTTAAAACAAATTTCCACAGTGTCCCACTGACCCTATATGTGGCTGATCAACCAAAACATGAGTTAAAATTTTGCTTCTTTAGTTTAGAGACGGAGCTACGAGGCTAATGTTGCTAACCATACAAGTCAATAGTCAAACAAATCTTCTCTCAACGTGCCCAAACCTCATCCAGTGCTTCATTAAGTTGGAGCAGATTTATAGAGCACTCATAAAGAGAACTGATCTCTTTATAGGATCAGATTTCTCTATTTATAATGTCAGCACTCATGCACCTGAGGTGGTTTGTGAAAACCGGCCCCTTTTGTGTAAATAGGGCTGCCTCCGTAATGAAGAGTTGGAAGTGATTTGAGTGGGCTCAGAGAAGAAAGAAGAAAATTTGGACTCTGGAACAGGCGTGTATCTGTATTTATATTTATAAATCAGTTTTTCTGAGGTTTGTGAGCAAGCTGGAACAGACAACATGCAGCAAAACAGCAGAACCACATTTTAAAAAGACTAAGTATTTGATACAGATCATGTGAAATTGTCTTATATTATCTTAGAAATGGTCTTGTTTTGTGTTGCGATATTTAATTAATGTCAAATTGCCCAGCCTTGATTAGGAAAAGAATTGGGTCTGTGAACAACTGGAATAACCTTAATAATGTTTTTTTTTTCAGCCTATATCCAGGCGTCGCGGGCCCTGATGGTGACGGCCTCTATGCTGGGTTTACCTGCCGCTGTGCTGCTGCTGGTCTCCATGCCGTGTGTGAACCTGGGGGGTGAAGGCCAGAGCACCAAAAACAAACAGGCCCTGCTGGGAGGAACTCTAACACTGTTAGTGGGTAAGTCTGACCACTTCTGGATCTGATCTTATCATTAAAAATTCATAACAAATGAGGACTTATTGTCTAATGAAGGTGCTCGAGGGGTGGTACGTCCTTAAAAAATGGCTCGTCATGGGCTCTGTTGTTGCTTTACCATGACAGTTCATAGAACCATTTAAAAGATCAAATGGTTCTTTTGGAAAACCTGCTGTAAAGTCGTACGCAAAACTTTGAACACCATCATTGTCTTCCATGAATAAAAGGTCATTTCTCCCAGTAGACCGAGTTTAAAAACCTGCATTAATAATATTCACTAATGGATAATAAAAAGGTATTTACTTTTATAGAGGAAGGTTTTTAAGATGCATCAATTCATTTAATTTTATGGATTTAAAAAATATGAAATGTTTAATTTATCCTAATGGATAAAAGTTAAAAATGTTAAAAATTACGATATATTCACCCTAATTCTGGCCTAAGACAGGAGTTCCAAAATGACTCTTTAAGAAATGAAAAGGCCTTTATTGTATCATGGCCATGAGCTTTAAAAAGACACCCTCTGCATGTTTTTATATTTTAGTTCAGAGCCAGGACACAATAAAGGCTTTTTAAATATCTAGATGAGATAAACTTTTGTATCTTATCATTTTTGCTTTTATTTTGTCCCTCCTTTTGGACATGCAGTGCTCATTTCTGCGTCACATCACAGTTCCTAGAAAACAGATGTGGATTTTATTCTGACTCACTCAGCTCCATCCTCTTCCTCCCTGTGGACTCATCTCTCACCATTTAGTCCTAATTAGCCTTGAAATGCTTACCTCACACACACTTCCTGTAGGCTCTGGGGGGTGGGGGCATCATACACTGAGCCAAAATCATCAGGCTGGTGTTATTGTTTCTCTTCTTTATGCTTACGCTACATAAATGCATTCATATCGTCAGCACAAGCCACGCTGATACGGGTGCAGTTCTGTATCCCCAAAATCAGCATTTTCTCAACTCCTGCACTCGACTCCCAGCTCATACAGGGGTTTACACTCTTCTTTAATACGTGTGTTAAAGAAGAGCTGACCTATACTGACCTATAAAGTCTCTATTGAAGCCCTTATATCTCTACCTGAAGAGTTTAAGAACCATGAATGACTGAATCCCTACAATAACTTAAAGGAGAATTACAGTTTTCCCATTGTTTTCCATACTCCAGTGTGTAAGATGTAAATTAAAAGTCATTCAGAGTGGGTTTCGTGTGAAACGGTTCATTGCCGAGAAATTACAGGCTCAGATTTCTTTACAGTGTTGCTTAATGGAACCAGGGGACATGGTAACAAATATAACCATTTTATTTACAATCCAAACCCACCAGTGAACCTACACATGTTTCTGACTGTTTATATAGAATGATGATGATGATGATGATGGCGGCAAAATAGTGGCAAATCTGAACTAAATCAGTTTTCTTTGGGAACTATTTTGCCTCATAACACCCTGCATGTATTCCCCTCCACCATGACTGGGTTCCAAAATCTTCTCGAAACTCTGGTAAAACAACGTCTCAGCCATCAGGCAGCGCATAACCATTCATAACCATTTCATGTAATAAGTTTCTGTGAGGGAGTTTTAAAGGTAGATATCTGGTTCCATTCACCACCACTGTGAACAGTTCTGACTGTAAGTTCCTCTAGAATGGAGTGTCTCACACCAAAATGCAGGAATTCTGGTGTGATAATCATTAAAAAAACAGACATCAGCCTAGAGGATCAGCTTGCTTGAGGCAGCAAAAGCAAGTCAACAAGCAAATTACACTTTTTATTTGCTGGGTAAGATAATACTTGAATGGGGACTTAATATATTTTTGCACCTAATCAGTCTTACGTATGCCACTTGGCTGAGTGAAAACTGTGTAAAGTTGATTTTTCAGCAAACTGTTATAATTTAAAAAGTTAATTGACTGTGTGTGTGTGTGTGTGTGTGTTTCCTCAGCTCTGTGTGGGATCATATCCACCGTGTGGTTCCCCATTGGAGCCCATCAGAAGGAGGCCTTGATGGCCTTCGGTTTTTCTCTGTACGCCGGCTGGGTTGGATCTGCCTTCTCTCTGCTGGGCGGCTGCATGATCGTCTGCTGTTCTGTCGAGTCTCCAGCGCCGTACGCAGAAAGCAACCGTTTCTACTACTCCAAACACGGCCAGCCCGGCCCTGCCACTCCCTCCTCCACCAACCACGCCAAGAGCGCCCACGTGTAGGCCAGAGGATTACTGTACAGCTGCCCAGAAGAGCATAAGCATCTTATTCCCCTCAGTCAAATCCATCTCTCTCTCTCTCTCTCTCATCAATGCTTTACCATCTCTCTGGGCTTACTGGAGGTTCTCTGGTCACTATATGGATTTTTCCTGTCTGCTTCCAAGCCAAATCCAGGCCTCAGGATCATCTGAACTGGACAGAGTTACGTAACGCAGGCTGGACAGTGCTTAAAAAACCTGCTGCCATCGCGAAACTGAAACTGAAGGAGATGATTTTTAATGTGTTCTTTTTTTTTTTATTCTTATATATGTCGCAAATCGGGTCCTTTGCAATTTTTCGGGGCCCTGAACACTAACAGGTCTTGTCAATAATTGCTTTTAATCCTAAGTGTCATGTGAAATCCTTTTGTGTTAACGGGAAGAGTATTAATGATCCCTGTTCTTGTGTTCTTTTTTGTTTTTGTTCTTTTTTAGATGCCATTACTTTTCTGGTTAAAATACAAATCACTGAATGAGATTTCTAGCAAAGCAGTATCTGATTTGGTTATTTATTGTAATGCCTGTATGTTTTTTTGTGATACTATGTTTTATTAAATAAAATTGATTTTTTTTCCATATGAAAGTGTTTCTTCACTGTCTAGCCAGGTCACGGATGGGTGTGACACAAGACAAGTGGATTATCAGAAGTTATATAAGCTAAATTTGCACTGGATGGGGGGAAGGGGGGTTTGTAGGTGGTGCACTAACAAAATCCTACATTATCTATTGCTCCAAATTGCAGAGTTAGCTAAAGCATGCACTGGAAACCTGGTAAATAAAGCAACTCTTCCTTACAGCTATTGTAATCCAGATAACAGAACTGTAACTGAACAAAATCCATCTGAAATCCATGGTATCCACTGATGTATGGATCAGTGGACTATACCCATTTACTGGGTGTCAACTGTTTCTGCTACACAGCTAAAAATGGTCTCTTGGCAAATTAATTTAGCTTAAATGTAGCCAATATGTCTAATATTTCTTATTATGAGATTGTGATAAGTTTGTTATAAGATGACTGAAATATTTCTTGACTTGTTTTAAGTGATTTGGTCAAGCTAAATTATCTCACTTGACTGACAGATCATTTTGCTGGTTGTCAAAAATGATCTGCTAATACAGTAACAAACTTTCACTTAAAATTACACTTTAAAATTTAACTTTCCTAGAAACAAGTTTTTAAAAAAGTTAGATAAATGAAGTTTTGCAGTGTTAAACAACTTTCATGCATATCCATGGGTATGCCACAACCGTTTCCATGGTTACGATACACCTATTTCCATGGTTGTGTTATTTCTGTTGCTATGGTAATAATGTTCCTGGTTATGTTACACCCCTTTCCATGGTTAGGACATACCCACTTCCGTGGTTACACTTAAGAGTTCTGAGAAGACATGAACCATTAGCCTTTTGGCTAAATGCTAATGAAGTGATGGTAAAGGCATAAAGATTTTTTCCTTAATTATTTTAAACTGTGGATCAGTAAAAGAAGAAAGTCAGCCAGATGTTGAGCAGACTAACAGCAGCAACTTCTATAATGTTACTGTTTAGCTGTGTATGATCAGATAAATAGTGAAATGGGGTGACTTTATTTGCTACCGCATGTTAGCAGTAACATTAACAGGGAGAGGTTCAGATGCCATTTGTGTCCTGCTGACATTACAGTTACAAATATGTGTATAAAGTAAAGCTAAACGATAAATGAATAATAAATTGTCCTTAACAACCTATGTTCACGTTCTCCTCTAACTTAGGCTCCGAATATTCTTTTTCATGAGCCGTCCATTATCAGCATTCAGCACCACCAGTATACTGATCACCGGCCTGATCATCTGGAATCATCTGCACCTGTTTCTTCACTGCTTCAGGCCTTAAGTTAGATGTGCTTTGTTTTCCATTCCACATCTGCTTGAATGACTCATACATGGGTCTCTCTCTCTCTCTCTCTCTCTCTACATATATAGGCATATATATAGTATATGTACATATATAGTGTGAATATGTAATCTAAGCTAACACAATATAATTAACCAGCGTACAAAATTTGTTGAAAAAGGTTACTGAACTTGACAACCTCACGTTAGCTAGCTATCTAACTTAACTCCACTATCTTTAATACATTACCTAGCATGTTTGGGTTAATCTTGGGTTAATTATCTGTTAACTTTATTGCGTCCTCCACACTTCTGGAACCAAAACTAAAACCAACCCTTGTCCATGCTTTCAACAATGATTCAAATGTGTGCCTGAATAAAATATATCAGTCAACACAGTTACTTGCCAAACACAGGTAAAGTGAATGATTGTGTTGCTATATGCTGTATTCACGTGGAAATGATCACATCTGAATCAAGGAGGTTCAATTTTCTCTATTCTTCTCTTATTCTCTTTTTGGTCCCCCTTAAGTGGAGCTGTAAACACATGTACCATTGAAGGTGGAATGGAAAATTTGAACAAGAACTGGCAAATAAGAAGCCAGCTTCAGCTTGGTTCAAGCCAGTGGTCATTTTGTGATAAACCTGAATCCGATGCTCCGTGGCCTGTGGGTGATTGTAGGATAATGAGCATCTCACTGCGATTGCCTGTGAAAGTCCAGCAGCTGTTTTGTGTCCAGTCTGATGCACTGCATCATTTTTAAGCCTCTCATTTGCTCCCTGTTATAAACCACAGAATATAGGTCCTACATGCGTGGGCTATAAGGGTATCGATTTCTCTGACAAATCGCTTCCAGCAGGTCTGACAGAGGAACGTTATGAATAACAAATAGCACTGATCGGAGGTTAAGAGTCTCAGACAGATATGAAGGAAGATTTATTATCTGCTCGCTCTCCTCGTTCTTCTCATGTCACTTTGGGTTTACGGTTTCACCTTGTAATTTGTGGGGAGGGCAGATAAAAGAGCTTTTAATCTTTATGATTGGTTAACTAAGAGCGATTTCAGTGGGATGGTAAACCGTAAGCCACAAACCTGAGTACACTGAGTATACTGAGTACACTTCAAATTTAGGTTTTTCATTTTTAGTATGAAACAAAATGAATAGAAGAGAGAACTTCCCTATCCAGCTACATTTCTATTTTTAATCAAACATTTGCAGTGACAGCAGGAAAGACAAACACTGATTTTAGGACAGAACCTGTGAAAGTTTTTGTAGGAGGAAGAGAGACTGCATAACATGACCCTGAGCAGCAGGAGAGGGGAAAAGCTGAGTAGAAGCCTTGTGCTGCATTTAATCCCACTCTGTTTTCTTTCTCACACATGTGGCTGGGAGAGCTGGTACCATCTGCTGGTATTTGTACAAACCAACCACCATGGAAATATACTCACCGGCCACTTTATTGGAAACACCCCCCTTGAGCTTCTACTAGAAAAGCAGTGGTTGGTTAGTGTAGTGGATCATATTGCCGCATTTAAGAAGGAGAGAGGGGTTCGATTTCTACCCTGGGCGACACACCACACTACACCAATGAGTCCTTGGGCAAGACTCCTAACATTACATTCGCTTACATCTGTGATATGCAAAAATTGTAATTTGCTTTGGTTAAAAGCGTCTGCCAAATGATGTAAATATAGAAACAAATTATAGCTGCACTATACAGGTTTACGGTTCCAGACTATAGTCCATCTGTTGCTGCACAGTTTATCATCCCCCTTTACCTCATTCATCACTGGCCAGTTTCTGGCCACAGGACCACTGAGGTCCAGATATTATTTGAGCAGGAGACCGTTCTCAGCAGAGCAGTGACAGTAACACAGTAAAGTGTGTGATGCTGGTAAGTCTATGAGATACAGCATCAGTGTCAGTTGTAGGTTGGAAGTGGTTCACCACCCAAAATATCTCTGTAGTCTAAAACTGACCCCTGATGAAGGTCTAGAGGAGCAAACTCACACTGTGCATCAACAGATGGGCTACAGTCTTTAAGTGTGCACAAGTAAGGAAAGTGTTTCTGATAAAGAGGCCAAGAAGTGTATGCATCCTCAGCATGTTTATAGGACTTGTTTGTGTGATTCTAAATGAGATCTAATACCAGCTTTAATTCAAGAGGATCAGCTTTTGGGTAGAGGATTCCTTCAAGGCTTAGGTTAGAAAGTAAAATCAGGCTGCTGGTGTAGATGGGAGTGTGAGAACTGTTTGTCCTCCACTGAAGGTTTTGTTATTGTTATCTGAAAGACACAAAGCTACACTGATTATAACACATCTTAGTTGTCACTGAATGAGCCCCACTATGACTAAGGGTGTTTTCACATATAGTCCTCTTTAAAGGAACTGAACTCAGTCCTCTAGAAGTGGTCCAAAAAGTGGACCAACAGTACGGGAACTCAGTTCTTATTATGTTCACAGTGTGAGTTCATTTGAAAGGGGACTTGGTTCTCTTTCTGGTCCACTTCAGCTCAGATGGGGCCTCCGTTCTTTTTCTGTTCATACTTTAGTTCCTCATCCAAACTGCCACTGTTGTTTCTTCACATTCCCCATTCTTGGGAATTTTTTTCTACATAAGAGTAGATGGTTAAAAGTTCTAGGAAACTTCTACATTTTCCACAAAGATTTTCTTCACTGAAACTGATGGAGAGCAAGAATGCTTTGAGGGAATGCAATTTGGTAGAGAAACTTGATCTTGACAAGAATCTCTAGGTCCCCTTTATTTATTTATTTATTTATTTATTTATTTGGTTTTTATTTTTTTTATTATCATTTATTCATCTGTATGTTTTTCACAGTTCAATAAAAAATAAATCTTTTCGTTTCCCGGTGCTGCACCTCGTGATCTACCTACGGCAAGGCTAGAGGGCAAAAATTGTCGAAGTGAACCCGGAGCGCTTTGTGTTCATAACGTGCGAGTTAACCGAACCATGCTGCAGACTTTAAGTGAACCGGACTGAGACCACCTCCCGAAAGGGGTCTGAGTTCGTTTGGCGTGTTCACATATACGCAAAAAATGCTGACTAATCGATCTGAGTTCACTTTAAAGGATGAAACGGACCAAGTGAGAAAACACCCTAAGAGACCTTGAACTACATGTGGGAAACCGTTTTGGGAGTGAAAGCCCTTCTAACAAGTATGCTAAACAATAACAGAAGAAGAATAAAAGGAGTTTACTGTAGAAGACTTGAGTAAATATTGCAAGGACGTGCTTTGGTTGAACTGAGTTTGTAAGCATAATCATAAGATCCGATCGAGGTTTGATACACACAATATGTACATGTTACTTATCTGAGGATTTTTTTATGCATTTCAGGAAAGAAAAATAATGAGCCCTCGGACAGATTATTATTATTGCATATTCTACACTTGTGAGATCTTTGAAGAACAGTAGCAGTCAAACATTTGGACACACACATGTGAAAGCACATATGGAATTACTCAGACACCAAAAACAGTATTCAATTTTCTTTTCGCATTCTTCAGTAGCTGCCCTTTGCCTTGATGGAGCTTTACACACTCTTGGCATTCTCTCAAGCAGTGTAGACACTATATGGCTACAAGTATGTTGACACCTGACCATCACACCTACACTACTGTATTATTCTCCTGCGAAAATATTTAAAACGATTTAGAAGAGCAGTGAGTGTTTTTACATTAATATTACTAAATAAAACTAAAAGGAATTAATACAAACATTATTACACAGTAAATAGTGATGTTATGTTCAGTGTATCAGTGTGTTCTTGTGGAAGCCCAGTATTACTGTAGTTTCATCAGAAACCTGGTTTGACTCAATCAGTCCTTCATTAAATTAAATCAGGAGCTGCTGA
>JBBPCZ010027384.1:0-33478 GCA_037974445.1 Brycinus macrolepidotus
GAATTTGACTCTGCATCACCACACAACCAGTTAATAGGAGTCAGACCTGCACTGTTACAGATTCTTTCATCTTAGAAGGGAAACTTGTTTTATTTGACATTTTCATTTATAGTTGTTCACTCAACAACTTTCAGCTTAACAAGAATAAAAATCTACATTTTATGAAATAAATTGATGTGTTAAAAAAAAAACTGTAGTGTGCAAAACGTTTGACTGGTAGTGTATAGAAGTTATGATGAGTATTGCTTCCACCATAGTTTGGCTTCCACTGCTGTTTTAACTATCAAAATTTCACAGGTTTTAATGGAAGATTGAGCTCATTTCCATAGATGGAAGTTGGGAAGTGACATGACTGAAAACAGTGAAATCACTGGGTTAACTTTTAAAGTAAAAAGTAAAATAAAAACCCTTAAGAACTTAAGAGAGCTTTAACTCAGCAACTTCACAGCTGAAAATCACAACTGAAAAGAGTACAATTATGTCCCTACAGGGCCTGAAGACGAACACTAACCAGTGACGGCGTCTGTACACAGAAAGCCACGTTCAGTGCTGAGAGTGTATCCACCACATGATTTAACCAGTCCCTGCGAGAAAACAGATAAAAAGAGCAGAACTGTCCAGAACCATGAGTTTAAACCAAAGTCTCCTTATACAATAGTCTTCCAGTCTTAAATAATTCATACCTAATCATTTCACAAAAGATGAATCCATGTAATTCAATTGACTTACGAATGAATTACAGCTTTGGTTACTCAAAAATCACATGAACACACTTCATCTAACCTCAAATGACAATACGGTTTTACCACATTCTGAATAGTAATTGCTCCATAATTATATTGATGAATTAGCAAATCAGTTAATGACAACAATAAAAATAAAAATCATTATAATGATGATGATGATGATGATTATTATTATTATTATTATTATAAATCCAATTACAATACTTGTTTATTATTGTTGTTGTCATTTTAAAATAAAACATAAAACATTCATTCAAATAATTAAAATAAATTGATAAGTAAATACATAATAAACTAATGGTATATTAAGCTAAATAGTGGAAATTATTATTGTTTGTAGCTTGGGAATTAACATTTACCTGAATTTGTATTTTTTTCTTTTTTTTCCTTTTTTTTAACAGACTCGTCTGATGGAATCCACTTAGCTATAGACAGAGTTCAGATACGTTTCGTAAATTGTACGTCTCTTAAATTGGTTTGTCAGGAATGCCAGACACTTCCTCATGCTCAGCTCGTGTCCCAGATGATCTCACTAATGAATGAGGACTTAATCATATAATATAATGTTCTATTGCAAGGAAGGAAATCCTTATAAGATATAAACAAGATTACCATTTGATGTTCAAAGATAATCTATAACCTATAATCTATAACCAGTGCTTAGGACTCACACACACACGCATACACACACACACACACACACACACACACACACACACACACACACACACACACACTTCTGCTTATTTTGCTTGTCTTTCTCCAGTGATACTATAATAAAATACCCATACAAAATGTTGTTTTTTCTCTTTTAAAGCACTACGTCTATTTTAAAAAGACATTTTAATACCAACCTGTCCAAGGTGTTTCTTCATCTTTGGCCCTGTAACTGCTGGGATAGGCTCCAGCACCCCACTGGTTAAACATGAGCTGCTTAGATAGATAGATGGATGGGTGGATAGATGGATGGATGGATAGATGGATGGATGGATGGATGGGTGGCAATCTAAGAGGCAGCCGGTGGCCTAGCGGAGCAGTTGGTGCTCTAGTGGTTAGGGAGTTGGCTCTGTGATAAGAAGGTTGTGGGTTCGAATCCCAGGACTGCTTTCGGCACCACCGAGGTACCCTTGAGCAAGGTACCGTCCCCACACACCGCTCCCGGGCGCTGTGTTCCTGGCTGCCCGCTGCTTCACTTGGTGAATGGGTTAAACACGGAGGAAGAATTTTGTGCTGTTCGCACTGTGTGCTGCAGTGTGTTCGCGTATGACAAATGGACACTTTACACTAAGAGACCACCAGGCTAATATTCATAAGGTCCTAAATATATCTCTGAGACTCTGATATGTTTGATTAATATCAGCCTGGTGGTCCCTTAGATTAGCAGTAGCTGGTCAGCTAGTGGTGCTCAGTTCTGAAAATAACCAGGGTGAACAGGAATTTAGTCTTTATGGTGCCCACTGCTGGAACCAGCTCCCCATGGAGTTCAGCTCTGATCCAACTGGTACCAGTTTAAAAATTAAAAAATACACCACTGGTTTCTGCTACATACAGTCAACCAGTTAAGATTTGCACAAAAACTATACAGTTATCTGTATTTTTTCACATTGCTTTCTTTTCCTTTGTTAAACCTATTTTAATTTATCTTGAATGTTACTTTTATTCCATATAGATGTTGTGTGTACTTTTATTACCCACTTTCCTTTTATGCTTTTATGCTTATCTCTGTAAAGCTCACAGATTGACCTCTGTGAATGATAATGTGCTGTACAAATAAAGCTGCCTTTGAAGTCTTGTAGGCGCTTCAGTCTGAAAGTCCTTGAGATGAAATGTGACGATGACATCACCCATGTCCATACATCACTATACGGTAATGACGGGAACTTCCGCACCTTCCTCGAACTCGTGAAGTTTATGAATCACTAGGCCTCCTTTACACCCTGCCATAGTCTGGCTTCCACTGCTGTTTTAACTATCAAACTGTAACACTTTTCAATTTAAGATTTCCATGGATGGAAGTTAGGAAGTGACGTGACTGACATGAAAATATAATTATAATGTGGATCACTAGACAAGTGTTTAACGAGCTATTAAGTGCTGAAACAGTGAACGAGTGCATTTAAAGTTAAAGGACAGTCTAGAATTGGACTCTGCATCACCACACAACCAGTTAATAGGAGTCAGACCTGCACTGTTACAGATTCTTTACTCTTAGAAAGGAAACTTGTTTTATTTGACACATTTTCATTTATAGTTGTTCACTCAACAACTTCCAGCTTAACAAGAATAAAAATCTACAGTTTATGGAATAAATTGATAAGTGTTAAAAAAAAAAAACTGTAGTGTGCAAAACGTTTGACTGGTAGTGTATAGAAGTTATGATGAGTATTGCTTCCACCATAGTTTGGCTTCCACTGCTGTTTTAACTATCAAAATTTAACAGGTTTTAATGGAAGATTGAGCTCATTTCCATAGAAGGATGTTAGGAAGTGACATGATTGAGTTAACTTTTAAAGTAAAAAGTAAAATTAAACACTGGGCCTCCTTTACTCCCTGGACTGTAATTATTGTACGTTACCTTATCTTGGTTTTGTGTGACTGACACTTGGTCCAAAGCCATAACAGGTTCATCAGTGATCATCAATGGTACTTTGAGAGGATCTATTAAACTTAAGAAAGTGAAATTCTCAACTTATTTTGTACAATACATGCCAGCTAGTGGGATTTGACCAAATATGAAACTGTGGCCTTAGAAAGACTGTTTAAAGGCTGTGGTTGTATCTTCAAGCCCCTTTGGTGAATTGCCAGAAATTGTCCTGACCTGCATCACTGGAGTCTAACAAAAACACATGTTGACTCTTGTCCAGCATGACGTACTGACATCCTGTCTGACATTCCAGGGAGCACGTGTTTCTTCCTTTCCAACAACACTGCGTGTGACGTCACATACAGTACTGCACCAAAGTCTTAGAGAAAATGATTCTTAAAAGCTGTTTACTGCTGGGCAGTGGTGTTAAGTTACTTTTAACACATTAATGTCACAAATACAAATAATATTAATACAGTAAATAGTGGTTTTACATATGCCAAAGAGATCGCTTAACCATTTCCAGACCTCTTTCCTCATGGAAACCCAATATCACTTATAGCTCAATCAGATACCCAGGTTTGCTCTTCTTACTTCAGTAGATTAAATTAAGTGTGTTGCTTATGGAGTTTTAAAAATCCACACAGTGACTGGAGGCATCAAGCAGAAATCTGGAACCAGATTCTAACTGCTTTCTTGTTTTGCTTTTTTAATGTTTTAATTTTTATTTTGCATTTATTCTAATGTTCACTTGCACTTTTGCTGGCAGAAAGAAACCCACTGCCGATGTAAATGGCTTCAAACGGTTTGCATAGGTGCCTTAGACATTTGCACAGTACTGAACACCCCACTATAAGCTAATAATGAATGCATATGAGTATTTACCATACAGCCTCAGTAAAGGTCTCTTAAACACTGAGACTATGGTCTGGAATATTTGAGACTATTTTAAGCCCCGTGTTGATCACTGATGTGTAAATAAAGTCATTTAGAGGGTTTGGTGTGAAATGGTTCAGTGTAGGGAAACTTACTGACTCAGAATTCTTCACAGTGGGGGTGAATGGGACCAAATTAAATAATAATTATAAAAAAAGTAAGTACCCAAGTGTGCTTTTGGCTATTTTTGGTGATGGGAACCAAACGGCTGAAGTGTATATGTATATATGTTTATGAGATTCTGTCCGTTTATTTATCTGTCTATCAATCTCTCTCTCTAAATAATTAAAAAAATAAATTATTGGGTTAGTGCACACGCGCACACACACACACACACACACATACACATATACATACATATATATGTGTGTGTGTGTGTGCGCTAACCCAATATATATATATATATATATATATATTTTTTTTTTTTTTTTTTTTTTTTTTTTTTTTTTTTTTTTTAAGACATCACACACACTTCAGACGTCTGGTTCCCATCACCTCCACTGTGAGCCATTTACACAGTTCTAAGTTTCTTCACAACAGAGCATTTCACATCACAAAGCTCTGAACGACTCTGTTTCCACTCTGATGATGGAATTATGCTGGAAGGTTGGAAAATCTTACATGTTCAGCAGCTTCTTAAGAAAAGTTACGCAACGTTACGCCAGCGTTTTTTTCCACCTTTTATTTGGAGGGGGGGGGGAGGGGGGGGTGGCTGTGGGAAAACATGTCTAGAGAGTGGAAAATCACAGAGGAGAATTTCAGCACTGGAATCAGCACCTCAGGACTTCAGGAGAAATACCCTGTCTTTGACTGGACAGTTTTTTCTAGACTTTTATTTATTTTATTTTGTTTGATTACTGTGGGACTGCAGCAGTTCGAGGGTAAATCTAACTCACTTTTTACCCATTTATTTTTAGAAATCAGAAATAAACAGCACAGTGTGTGTGAGCTCTGACAGCCTGAGTACAGTAGGTGCATTAAACTCTGTGTTAATGAGGTGGTCACGTGTGTTTACCCCGACTCACTGTCTCAGTCTGGAATACCAGGTGTGGGAATGTCCAACCAGGCAGTGGAAAACCCCCTGTTTCCTGGTGTTTATATTACAGTTGCATGCAAAAGTTTGGACACAAATGGTCAAGTTACACATTTTGTTGATTTTTGTTCATGTAAAAATAAGACATTAACATCTCTGCATGGGACAAACTTAAATATAACTCATTTTAATTGGTACTTATTATTTATTTGCTGTATTTAATTGTGTTAATTGTGTTTATAATACAGTTGCATGCAAAAGTTTGGACACAAATGGTCAAATTACACATTTTGTTGATATTTGTTCATGTAAAAGAGATGTTAACAACACCTCTGTCTGGAACAAACTTAAATATAACTCATTTTAATTCACACTTATTATTTATTTGCTGTATTTAACATACTGGGAAAATGAAAGCTTCCACACATGTCTTTCACTTCTCTTTCCGTTTTAAAAAGATCTAATGAAGAATTTTTCATTATATTTGGGTCTGGGATGGTGAAGGCCGCTGCAAAACCTTAATCTTTCCCTTTTTCACGTAGTACAAGGTTGATTTTGATGTATGTTTTATAGCACTGTCTTGTTGTAAAAGCCAAACTCTGTTCTTCTTCAGTTTCTTCACTGACTGAGAGCTTCAAACAGGACCTGTCGCAGAGCCCTAAAGCATAATAGATCAACACCACTTGCTTAACAGGTGGCAGTTCTTTTATTGAAGTTTTAATTTCTCCAGACATACTCTTCTGATTGAAGCTACAGTTGTAATTGATTGATTAATTGATTTTTAATCAATCAGACCAAAACCGTTGATTCAGAAGTACCTCGGATGTGTCTGAAGTGCTTTGCATACCTGACCGGTGTTTTTTTCCGAGGTTTTTCTTGGTCCTCATGATCTTGTCTTGACTTTAGCAGTTCTTCTTAATTTCTTACTGACATTTCAGATTATGAAAGTTACAATCAGAAAGTGTTTATATTTTGTCTATTTTTGTGTATATCTGTAATCTACACTAAATATAGTGACTAAATTTCCACCTTCCAGTATATTTTCTGCAGTGTGACCTTTGACTTAACCCAATGGTTTAGAACCATGGTTTACTATTGGGTCACTCATTAATCAGGTTCAGTTACAGACTATTGTAAGGATGTTTTTTTCAAGGTTGTCTATGGACTATCGTGTGACTTTTCTTTGAGTTTGTTAAGGTGTGTAACTTAGCTGGCAGTAACTTGAATTGTGGATGTTGATTTAAGTCTAGCTTTTCAGGTTTGAAGAACAGATGTGGACTTAAGCACTGATGTACATTGCTCTGGATAAGAGCGTCTGCTAAATGTCGTAAATGTAAATGTAAATGTAAATGTAAACTAACTCTGTTAAGTCTTTTCCAGCTCCCGTCTTGCAATGCAGGTGGACTGCAGGATCAGAGGTTACAGACATCTTTGAAAAAGCGTCCCTGCAATTGTTGTTTTACTAATATCTGCTTTTATAAAGTGAACATGATGTACAAGCTGGGTGACAATTTTTCAGAAGGTGTTTAACATCTTTCCTGTCATACAACATTTGTGGAAGGGATAAAATAGAAAGTAGTCACCTCTCTAGCTACTGTCGACCTTTAAATCAAGTAAAACAACATTTATAATTTGGTTTATTTATTTATTTTACAAAAAGCTATCAAACAAGATATCACTTCCTTCCTGATATCATTTCCTTTTGATATCAACTCATGAATCACATAAAAATAAAAAAAATGTACAAGAAAAGAATCCCACATTATTACAAACCATTTTCAAAACATGAAAACTATAAACAATGTCACATACACAATGATATTACAAGGTACTTCAGAATAACAGATTCAGTGTATATTTTTATTTACAGGGGACAAACAATTGGGGATTTCTGTTCAAATAATGGACGGTCCACTGTAGATGCTACATAGATGCTCTGCGTTCAATTAAATATCTATTAAATGTAAATGAACATTGAAATAAAAGGTTGTGCTAAACATAACCCTAAACCTGAACTTAACCCTAACCTAAAACTTAAATCTAATCCTAAACCTTAACCTAACAGTGATAATCCACTGGCTTTCACCAAATAGTTTGATGACAGTTACTCTGTAGGTAATCTATAGAGGACCATTAAAATAAAGTGTGATCCCAATCCTTCTTTGCTGTTTTTTTTTTACAGTATATGAAACCGTTCTGATACTGGCTGGAATTAATTCTCTTCCTTCAGAGTTACAAAAATAATATTTTCACTTTTGCTTTCATGCAAAAAAAAAAAAAGAAGTCATTTGTTCCCACAAACTACTGTGCAAATGAAAGACATCTGTCTTGGGTTTCCTGTCCTCGCACTGTAAAATCTTCTAAACAGCGTGACTTTTAGGTAAAGCCCCGAGTCCTGCCCTTGTGACTGGCCTTCAGTGTTGAGGTCATGCTGGTGCCTGGCCAGCATACCAGGATTTCCCTGAAGAAACAAACCAACAAACCATATGCTCAGTGCTCAGACTGAGACACTCTCGTGGACCTTCTGCCATTTGGTCTGTTCTAAGAGAACAGTGAACTCCGGAACGGTTCCACTTCTGGAGCAAATAATGTAGTCATAAATATTATGTTACATTTCTGGATTTCCCAGGAGGATTTCCCCTCGAAATATAGTTCAGTCTTATGCTTTACCAAACCCTGCAGAATCTCTTACTGCTCTAAGCAGAATCGTGTCGAGTTCTGCTCCACTTTTGACCCCTCGGGGTAGGAACAGTCCCATCATGCATGTGGACGCGTATGGTAGACGACAGCCTCGTCCTTCAGGCTGGTAAAAGTTGATGCTGGGTTTCTGGGGGAATCCCAACGCTGGAACTTCATCTGTTGCCGTAATGAAAACTAGGAGCTCTTCAAAGCGCAGTTCTGTTTTTTTGTCTATGGAGAAATTGGGAAAATGCTTAAGTGCTACGCAGTGACCAATTACAACAGAACATTTCATGCAGTTCATACATTAAAGTCTTCTTTAATTTAATTTTTTTCCCTGAGGTCCACGATTGTGTGTTTATCCACAGCAAGACCAGCTCATTTTATTACCTGTCACTCATAATATTGTTATAAACAGGCTGTTTTTGTATAGTTCCTTTAAGTAAATGTCCTCTGTATTGTGCCTTATAATAAATGGATGGGCAGAACTGCTGCATGCTGAGTGAGTTTATATATGTAAATACATTGTTTTTTTGTGACATCACAAAAACAGGCTGTTAGTTCCTATATATGGACTGTATGACCTGGGTGTGAAAAGTACATTTTGAAAACAAATTTTGAATAAAGTGGTTTATTTGAAAAATGTACAGAAATTTCATTTTTCCTTGATACGGGTCCTTTAACTTCTTTATTTGCTGCAGTCAAAGCTTTATTATACTGTGGCACTGACTTTGTTTATCAACTGTCAATCAGTCTTTTGACAAAATGAAAGTTACAATTATGTGCATGTAGATGTGTACGAAACATGATGCTCACCCTCAATCATCTTCAGAACCATCTCCCAGCAGTAGATGGTCTCCTCTTCTTCTTTTCTCTTCTTCGTCCCTTCTCTACTCCAGCTGATTTGGAAGAGAGCCCTGAACGAAGCTCTGGATAAGGGTTCAGCCATGTTGATGAAAATGGGCAGGAAATCAATCCAGTTTGCCTTCACCATGTCCCACAGCCTTCCACACGAGTTCAGACCCTTCATGAACTGATCGATCATATTCGACACCCTGAAGATTGAGAAGAGTTGTGAGGACTCCACAGATGTCATATATTCTTCAGTCTACCATTACTGGTGTGCATTTTAGCAAGGTGTAATCTAACAAACCATGCTTTGAATTCACATGGACCTTTAGTAGCTGGACTGAGTATATTTTATTATGTCTGGAACTAAATACAAAAGCACAAGTAAATGGTACGCAAGCATTTGGCGGCCATTACATGTGTTTTTTGTTCTGCGGAATCTGGTCATCGGTCAACACTACGTTAGTCTAATTAATTACCATTGCTTTATAGTAGCTTTAAGTTCTAATGTTAGTTTTGTAGGCTCTTTAAAATGGCTGCCAAATACTAATGGGAGACCATTATAGACTTTCAAAATGCACAAAAAATAGATAAATTAAACTACATTAAAGGCCCCATTTTCTTTTTTTTTTTTAGGTCCACTTATTTCATTTTTAAAGGACCATTTCCAAACTCTCAACATCCATTACACTAAAACAGCATGCGTTACTGTGCCTGTAAGACTGATATATGTAAATGACCTCTGCTCTGATTGGCTGGGCATGTGTTGCGTCTCATTCAAAGAATGAATGAAACACTCCTTGTAACTTTTTCGTGAATGGGTGGGGCTAAACTGATATGTGCTGAATACATTTTGAAACTTTAACAGTGTTTATGTACTACATTTTTAATTTAAAAATATAGCTTCCATGATATAACCCGTTAAAGAATCAATTAATCATAAAGAAGCCAATAAAGAAAAAGACAAAGGGACTATGTGAAAGCACCGTGTTGACTGCTGGTCTAAATAAACAGGATTTTAACAGGACTGAGGACTCTTCTGCACATACCTGAGGTAAATGTAGTGCCTCACAACGTAGGAGTAAATTTTTGGAATGTCTTGAATGGAAATTTTTGGTCCATAAATGCCTGGGAAACCACACTCGCAGATCCAGTCTCCCAGTTCCCTCTGCAGATCACGAAGCTGTGCAGACGTCCTACAAGACAAAATCTGAGGATTGGGAGTTCAGGTTAGATAAGACGACTAAATTAACAAGTGAACGGGACAGAAAGATTTGTAATGAGGGGAATAAAATAACAAGCTAAGATCAGTCAGATAAACAGATGGGGATAAATATGTAAACAAGAGAGATCAGCAGACACTTACTTTTTGGACTTTCTCTTGGACATCAGCATCTGGTATGAGGTGCCAGTTGAAGTCCATCAGTTGCATCTCTTGACCACACATGAGCTGGTAAAGACAGGGGTCTAGAGCCTTAAGTCCTGGACCACCATGAACTATGGACCAGGCTACAAGTTTCCCAGCCTGCTCATACTTGTGCTGCTGCAAAGCACTCTGGTCATAGGTGAAGAACAAGTGTCCAGGTCTGCCTTCAAAAACTCCCAGACTGCTTTGTATCTCCATCATCAGGAGTCTGAAATAAACACAGTTGGAAAAAAGAAGTTAAACACGTCTTCCAGACATGAAAATTAAAAGCATCAACAGTTTTCTTTGGTATTTGAGTTAATGTGCAACTAGCTAACAAGTGGACTCTTTGAAGGTCAACTTTGTATTACACGTCTAAAAGCATATTAGAGTAAATGTGTAATACCTAAAAAACTCCCTTTTTGGACCCCCGCTGTCTAAAGCCAACTCGCCGACAAACCGAACTCGGGGAGTTTTGTTCCAGGAGAAGTTGCTGTTGCTCAGAGCACTAATGCCACTCTTAAGGAGCCTTTTCCTACAGACAACCACATGGACCTCACCAGGGCAGAGATGGTGCTTCTGAAACTCTCTCAGCAAAGATGTGACGTCCATTTCCTCCTAACAGCCACAGAGAAAACACAGAGTCAGTGGGGCGTTAATCACTTTTATGTATGGGGTTTTAAAGCTGACAATACACAGCAACCCTTAGGTACCACACAAGGTTCCCATGAAGGAAATGGCCCTTATATCATTACAGATAATATTCTCCAAGTTACTACCATTGAGGGCAGACGGTTCCTATTCAGATCATTTCTGGTAGTCTGTGTGTTTTTGCTTTGGTCTGGTCCTCGCATAGAAACTGCTGAAGAAACTGGAGATGGAGGAGGGCTTGTTTCAAATGGTGATACTTCTCTGGAAGCTCTTCTAGAATCTGAGCACAAAAACGACAAACAATAACATCAGATACTTCTGTACAACAGCTCACTATTCCAATAAAGGACTGAGCAGGCAGGAACAAACAAGAACATTATGGGTTATTTCATATATCCAGAAACGAAACTGGCAACCCAAATGAATCAAGAGTGAATGGAGACAGAACATACAATCAAACACAGGAATGGCACACTTGATAAACGTTTGTGTTTCTCCAGTGGGTTCACTCTGGCCTTAACATTGTCAAAATGGCAATAAATAGCACATCTAGGCAGTCCATTTAAACTCATAAAAGTTTACTAAAAGGAAGCTGCACTTGAGCAGCTGGTTTAAATGAAAGTGTATACAGTAAACAGTGAAATCAAACACACTCGTAATTATACAAGGAAGTAAAAAAGTAATTGATATGAGCATCTAATGTTTTGTTTTATGTTGCTGTGTAATCAAAGTAACCTTCAGAGGACCGCTGCTTATTCTTAACAATATTATATATTATTTAATTGGAAATACAATCACATAATGTTTACAGTTTTACTAGTTTACATTCCTAGTGTTGAAAAATGAGGCTATACTATGTGTGTGCCCACTCGAGAGTGCTGTTTTCTTGAGTTGCTCTCTTTCTTGTCTTCCATTTCCTGATGATGTCTGATCACCGACAGTCGGCTTGGTGTGTTTTGGGCCTTGGTTATAACAAACCGAAATCGCTTGCCAGGCCCACGTAATCGACAATAAACGAAAATCTAAATCACTTTCCCACCACCAAACCAACCCTCTTGATCCACAACAAACACTTCTCACCATCCACTTAGAAACACGTCTAGAAGGTGTTTATGATGAAGTAGCCAGTGAGTCGGCAATGTAAACCTGCCACAACTGCATTCCCACCTGAATGTACATTCTTGAGAAGGTTTTTGTCAAGGTCTTGCTCTTTCGATTTTGTTCCAAGACTTCCTGACTGGCCTGGATCTGGTGGGGCGTCAGGGCATGATGTGCGAGCGCCTTTCCTCGAACCTGGAGTGCAAAATAAACACAAAAATAAACATGTTAATGTACTTGTTTTCTGTAGTTTAACACCAAGTAAATCAGTGAATCAGTGAGGAAGGCTTTATCATGTGTGTAAAAAGGACAAACAGGTATAAATTTGGCATAAATTACCCAGAAGACACACTGAGCAGGTGCTCCCATACAGATCCAAGAAAATGTACAGCGGCTCGTTTAGGTTTACCAGGCCTTTCACTTTCATGTAGTGTTTCGTCCCATCTGCTCCCTGAATCAGCACATACGCTGCATGGTTCAACCAGAACTTGAATGGTGCTCCAGACCGGCACACTTCCTCAGGAACAGGAACCACACAGTTGCCAGGGGTCTCTATGAGGTTGGCATTGGGGGGCTGGTTGGTGAAACCGATGCGGAGCGCTCCACCCCATGATGGGTCTGTGCTTTCAACGCATGCTGAGATTTGCTCCTCCACCTTTACCGGACGGCCGAGGAAGACCATGCCATGCCTGGAGCACGAGGCATCTCTCGAGGCAAGACGTCCACCCCAGGAAATGGTAACGAGCTGCCCTTTCGCTTCCGGATGAAAAGTCAACGGTCCCAGACAACGACTCCCACAAACTCGACCTTGCTTCTCTGGAAACGAAAGAACAGGGATGGTCAGGAGCAGCTGGGCTGATTCCCTAATTCTGGGCTTCAGTCTGACCCTTAGAAGTCAGTTGTCACTGATGAAAATACTGCAAAATTTTATATTATTTACATCTCACCGGAGAAGTGGACAAAAAAGTGGAGAAAAAAGTGTAGTTTCTAATATCTCAATTCATTTATTGATACCACATTTGTGTGTGTGTGCGCGTGTACATGTGTATAATAGATGTCTTATAATAACCAGATTATAATAACCAGCAATTCTGTCATTGCTTGACATCAAAACAAATGCAAGTCAGAGGTGTAGACACTTGATCCAGAGAGTAAATTGAGTAACTCACTATGTAATTACCATGGAATTAAACGTGTAATTAACTGTGGAATTACATTTGAATAGTATAGCAAAAAAAACCCTTAAAGCATAAACTATAAAGTCCATGTTTATAAAGGGTCAGGACTGGGGCATGTGGCCTTGTCAGCAGAACTGGACACATCTTGAAAAATCTTTAAAAATTCAGTACTAAAACCGGCATCTCTGACTGTCTGGACCTTTATAACAATCCAATTAAATTCAATAAGAATTCCCATTATTCCTTCTCCCATTGGACAGTCCTGACTTGATTTGTTTTGGCTTTATTCGAATTTTAGGTTCCACCTTAAACGGCTGCACCTTACTGTGGCATTTAAGGTGGAACTGAGAAGCTCACGCCAGCCTCTTTAAAATGCCACAAAAAATGCAGAATAACCAAGCAGGCAAAATACGATGTAAATAAAGTTACACGACGAGTCTGAAACCTGCAGTGACTGTTAACTGTAAAAGTCTGACGTTTGAGATAAAGTGTTCAGTACTCACTCATGGTTCGTCTTCCTGAAGCTGTAGCTCCCTGCAGACCACCAAGCAACAGATTCAAAATCAAAATAAAGAGACTCTACTCCGTGGTGTTTCTCCTGACTGTGCTGCACACCTTCACCATCTCCTGCTGGAATAAATACAGAGGAGCTGGTGAAGTGAAAGCAGGCTGGACTGGAAAAGTCCCGAGCTGGAGCTGCTAGGATCCGGACAGGTGTTTACAGGTATAGCCAGACTGAGGGCGCGTCCCAAATCACACACCACCGCACTGACTAGTGTGTAAAATTGTGGACAGTTATTAGAAACGCACGCAGTGAGGAAGGGTGTGGAGTGCAGAAGGTGTAGTTTGGGACGGAAGTTTCCATTTCCGTTAAAAAGCACGAAGAAATGAAAACTTCCTCGGGTTGGACCAGACGGTTCTGATTTCTCAGGTGAGGAAAACCTGCCTGGACAAGAATTTGAACATTTCAGGAGTAGAACAAAAACTCACCGGCAAGATGATGAAGAAGATGATGATGATTATTGTTGTTGTTGTCTTCTTCTTGTTTTTATTATTATTATTATTATTATTATTATTATTTTTATTACTACAACAACAACAACAACAAAAATAATAATACTAATACTGCTACTACTAATAATAATATACCAGCAATAATAATCATTATATTATAATAATATTATTATTATTACAACAACAAAAATACTAATACTAATACTACTACTAATACTAATAATAATATACCAGCAATAATAAACATTATTATTGTTGCTTTCTGTTATTGTTGGTGTTAATTATTATCATTATTTTTTTAATTATTATTTTTAACAACAACAAAACAACAATACTAATAATATACCAACAATAATCATCATTATTGTTGTTTTGTTGTTGTTGTTGTTGTGTATTGTTTATTTATTTTGTCCATTTTGGCCAGAGTCTTTTGTTGTCAAAATAAATAAATAAACTGAATACAAAATTTTCCATCAATCATGCAATTACAAAAAGGCCTGCTCTTACATTTAATACATTTTCACTTTTGTAGCATTTGGCTGAAATTAAACTAAGATGAATCAAGTAAAAGATCAGAGTGTGCTGTAAAACTGAAGAATCACATTTTCATACTTCAGAGAATTGTTTTGGGTTGTAAAAGAAATGAGGTCCATTATGTTTCCAGAAAAGCTTCTGTTGGGGAATTATATTAGTCAACCTTTGAGTCACGACTTCCTGATCGCAGGGCGAACACCCTAACCACTAGGCCACCAGCTGCCCTTTTTTGCAGACGTTCTTGTCAGTTCAGATTATTCATTCATTATCAGATCCAATTATCCGCGCCCAGGGTGTGCTGGAGCCACAGGGCGAAGGACAGAGAAACACGCTGGACAGGTCACCAGTCCATCACAGGGCAGATACACACAATCACACTCACACACACACACACACCTAGGGGCAGTTTAGCATCTCTGATTCATCTGACATCTTTGGACTGTGGGAGGAAACCGGAGAACCCGGCATGGAAACCCATTCAGACACAGGTAGAACATGCGAACCTCACACAGAAAGGACCCTCAGGTATCGAGCGCAAGACCTCCTTAGTGTGACACAAGAGCGCTACCCACTGCACCACCATGCCCACCCTCGTAATATTCCACTGACTATTCCATTTTTGTATCCTCATTTAAAATGAACTATATAAGCATATTGATCCATATTTTTGAATTCATTGCCTTTGTTGGATTTGTTGCTGTAGTAATAACAAATGGCTGAGATTTCTTAAGTGATAGTTTGTAAGAAAACAGCACGTCCACAGTCATAAAAAGGAAACTCATTAGAGTAGAAGCGTGTAGTTTGGAACACAGCATTAAATCCGTCAATGAGACGCCACATCTCCATCGGCTTTGCTCTGCGTCTGCAGCTGCAGTTACAGCGTTCCCTTTCTCACATACAAGTTCAGCACTGGATGGATAAAGTTATTTCCTGAATGCGAGTACATGTGTCCAGACAAAGTGAACGCCTTAATATTTACTGTCACTTTGCAGAAGATCTCAGAGCTGTGTGTTAATGGAACCAGGCTGATGTTCTGTTCTAGCAAGGTGTCTTTAGAAAACTGCTGCAGCATTTAAGACGGAATGTAGAATTCAAATAAGAAGTAAACTTGAAGCTTTAGCAACAGCGTTGGTGTACTTTTAGTGGTATTAGAAATTACACAACCCACAACAGAAACTAATAAAAACTGCTAATGAAAACTGACAAATCTCCTAAATAAAGAAATGAACATGTGCAGACATAAGAAGGTCATGTTGGCCTCTTATTTGCCAGCCTCTTAAACTGTGCAGCCGTTAGCTCCATTCAGGAGTCCTGTTGTAAAATATAAGCTGAATAAGAGGCTGATTTAAAAAAAAAAAAAAGTTCAGGAGAATCAAGCACACAGCTTGGTGATTTCCCTGCAGGTTTAGTAAATGTTTTTGAGGTGGGGAGCTACCAAACTGTGCTGGACGCCAGCCCTCCAGGACTAGAGTTGGGCCCCCCTGATTAAGGGCTTTGCCACTGTTGTGTGCTTTTTAATTAGTTTTTATAAAAACTAGTGAACTGGAATTTTGAACTTGAGAGGTATGGATCCAGTCTGACATTCAGGTTAATTTTCTTTTCTAAGTGATGTTTAGAGACATCTAAAGTCTTATCACTTGTTGGTGGTGGCTCTGGCTGGTGTAATCTTCATTCTGCTTTAGAGCTGTAGCTGCAGAAACAGAGATTCCACAGAGCTCCATCAGACCTGCTGCTCCTGCTTCCTACCGAAGAGTTTTTAATGACATAATTGAACACTATGAATTGGCTAAAAATATGATTAAATAAAAAAAATTTGAAAATTAAATGCTGTACTTATTTCATCCAATTCAGACTTCCTACAGCAATGCCAATACGCTGAGCTGTTATCTTTTTCTTTATACCTGAGAGTGAACTTTGGGTCAATTTATGTACAATTTTTGTATCCAGTACCATAGAAGATCTGGTGTAGCACAAATTGCTGAAGAAATTCATGCTGGCTGTGGTAGAAAGGTGTCAGAAAACACACTGTATCACAGCCTGTTGTATATGTGGTGCATGGGAATCCCAGGACTGCCAGTGGCAGCACTGAGGTTCCCTTGAGCAAGAGACCGTCCCCCCACACTGCTTCCCGGGTGCTACGTCGCTGGCTGCCCGCTGCTTCACTTGGTGAATGGGTTAAATACAGAGAGCTCAAGCAATTTCCTCTGGGATCAATAAATTATAAATAAAAAATAAATTCCTTCTATCAGAAGTCCTTATGATTCACACGTGCCACCCTGACACTGTAATGTATCGAGATGCCTGCAATCACACTTGCTATAAAATTCCCAGTAAACAGGGTGTGATATTTGTCAGCATGTCTGGTCAGCAGCTTTCTTTTAAAACACACTCTCGCAGTTTTTTTCTCTCTAAAAACCCCAAAATGTAACGTCCAATCATTATTCAGCACTGTTTAGCACACAGACTGGGCAGATATTTACCATTTCTCTCCAAACTGAAACAAAACTAAAAAACTGTAAAAGTGAAGCCTCACAGGCCTGTTCTGCTCTGGCAGCTGTAATTCAGACGTCGCCAAATTTCACAAAGGAGCTTCCCAGTGATTATCTGGGTCAAAACATTTGACTTGTACATCACTAGAATTTGTATTTCTTTACCTTTTGAGACAGCAGTTAGTATAGCAGTGAGAGCATAGAATAAACAGGTCAGTGGATAAGTCCCCCTTCATTTATTGATCAAAAAACTACAATCACAAACGGGAAGAAATCTGTGTTTGTGTGTAACCTGTGTGTTTTTTCCACGAGAAGTCAAAAATAGGTCTGACAGGCATCTGACAGGCATAAAACAGTAGCCATCCTAAGTGCTGCAGCTCTGTTTCAGATGAACATTAGAGACCAGCAAATAAAAAAAACATCTGTGTTAAAATCCATCCATTACCTGAACCACTCAACCTTAACTGGGGTCGTGGGGGATGTTGGAGCCCACCAGTTCAGCCCCTCCGCTTTACCTGTGCATGTATTTGGACTGTGTGAGGAAACCGGAGTGTCCCCCAGAAGAAACCCTAGAAGAAACTCACACATGTTTATCAGTTTTCAATTGTTAGCAATACATTGTTCCCTCATTTAAAGAAAATAAACAAAAAAAGAATTAAAAAATATATATACATGTATATATACAGTATATACGCATCATTCTTGCTGTTGTCCTTTTATTCTTTTATGAAGTCTACATTACATAGCAACAACATGATTTATTTATAACAAGCATTACATGTTATGTTCTTTATAGCACCGATGAAGTTTTTCATGGTTCTACATAGAACCATTATAGTGCTATAAAGACATTTTGTGTATAGTTCTTTATAGCACTTTAGTTTCCATGTAGAACTTACAGTACATAGTGCTGATTATATAGTACCCTTGTGGTACTGTAAAGGACCCGTTTTGCTGAAGAGTGTGAGCATATTAATCCCAGACGCAGCAAATTCCAGAACAGTATAAGAAAATAACAAAAATGTACTGTGGCTACAAGGAGACCCTCTTCTTATTGTGAAGTGACTGTTTTGCCAAATAAATATTGTTTTCAAAGTTATTTTTGATAATATTCTGAAATTTGCTGGTCTTATTGATTTCTGTAATTAATATGCTTACACTCTTAGCATAAAGGGTTCTAGACAGTACTATATAATAAGTACTATGTATTATAATACTGTAATATAATATACTGTAATGTAATATACAGTTGGTTCTACATGGAACCTTTATGGTGCTATGCAGAACCATACAGAAAAAGGTCTTTATAGCACTATAAAGGTTCTATAGGTGTATAAAATGCCTCATTGAACAAGGCTGGGATGTAATTATGTGGACAGTAATTATGCTTGTACGTTAGAAACCCCACTGTAATGACACAACTACAGCTTCACCTGAACTGAAACTCTGGCACAGATCATGACCTGACAGACAGGTATGACCACACCTTTTCCACTCCAGCCCTTGGAAGGCTTCATGTATGTAATGTGCGTTACAGGGTCACGTTTATGTCATAACGCACGTACACACGGGACTGTCAGGAAGTTTAAGTCCAACAGAGAACACGAAATGCAACGCCATTAATCAGGGCAGTAAGTGTGTATTTAGTGTGTGCTAGAAGAACACAGGTTTGGTTCCTGACTTCGTGCTGCACCAAGACAACTCTTTCAAAACCAAGATAACTTTTTAAAACTAAATATAACTTTTCAAGATAACAAGATAACATTTCAAAAACAAGATAACATTTTTTAAAAATACAAAAAAAACCCTTTTAAAAACAAGATTAAAAAAAGTTTTGTAAAACTAAGACCTTTTCAATAACAAGATAAATCTTTACAAACACGATACATTTTTAAAACAAGATAGCTTTTTAAAAACAAGACGAATGTTTAAAAACAAGCCACCTTTTTTTAAACCAAACCTTTTTAAAAACAAGATTTTTAAACCAAGATAACACTTGTAAAACAAGATAGCTTTTTAAAAACAAAATATCATTTTTTATGGCATGATACGTTTTTAAAAACAAGGTAATGTCTTTAAAGATACCTTTTTAAACGAGATAACATTTATTTTTTAAACAACATGCATTTTTAATTTTTAATTTTTTTTTTTTTTTACAGTACTTGTGTTTGTGGGTTTATCCTACTTTGATATAGTATTTTACTGGAAAAACACCCATACAGGATAAAGATATTCAGAATTTTCATATCTGCCTTCAACTTTTGCACAGGACTTTTGCACATAAAAGGCTTTCAGTCTAATAAGCAAAAGTTGACACCTTTAAATATTTTGTGACAAATACAATTCTCACGCAAGTTGTTATTTGATACTTCTCATCTGGCTCTTCAAAGGTGTGTTGCATTTCTGTGGAAATAAATATGCCACAAGTTCCACATTCCACACACACACACACACACACACACACACACAGACAGACACACACATCAAACAAGAAGGAAGCAGATGAAAGAAAATGAAAAATAGTTACACTTAGGTCTTTGAACAGAAAATGTGTCAACATTGTATAAATATTGAATTAAATATTTTGCTTTAATGTTACACAGTTTGTATAACTTCACAAGAAAAGGGTCACAAAGGTTCCACAGAAGAACCACTTCCACTAAAGCTCCATGAAAGGAGATCTGAGTGTGAAGAACATTTTTTAATGGTTAAAATAGCCATCATGTTACATACAGGTTCTACACCTATTAACAGGGTCTTCCTAGAACCTCGACATCATGCATTGGTTCTTTAAACTGTAAAAAGGTTCTTCACACTCACATCTCACTTATAAAAATGGCTCATCCTCTGAAAGGTTCTTCAGGGAACCAAAACTGCTGCTTCTATATCATTGGTGAAAGAACCCATTGTGGAACCTGTGGTGTATGTTGACTGTGGTGGGCTCTGGTTGGGGGGGGGGGGGGGGGGTTCTTTCAAGAGTGTTCTGATTTGTGCTGTTATATCAGAGATGGCTCTTCATGCAGAAGATGAAACAATGTTGCTTTCTGTTTTGGTATGAAGGGAGGATCTGGTTTCATTTTAGATGTAAACACTTGCCAGGCATGGACCTATTCATGCCACACCAGATGTTGTTTTTAGGACAAGTTCTGCAACTTGGCAGTGCCCGGGTTCCTGCCTTCAGATAAGCTCCTCCACTTTGGGTTATGTTGGTGGCCTGGCATGTAGGTGTGTGTGTGTGTGTGTGTAGCTGTACACACACATGCAGACGGGAGGGAAGATGGTGATTTAAAGAAAGATTTCACAATCATCATCTCCTGCAGTGCCACAGTTCGCTCCATGGACTGGATACACAGTTACAAAGGCGCCTGGTTCTGATGGTCTAGTGGTTAGGGAGTTGCCCCTGCAATCAGAAGGTTGTGGGTTCGAATCCCAACACTGCTAGTGTCATCACTGAGGTACCCTTGAGCAAGGTACCGTCCCCACACACTGCTCCCTGGGTGCCCCTCACTGGTGGCACTGCTTCACTTGGTGAATGGGTTAAATGCAGAGAAAGAATTTCACACTGTGCACACGGCGTGCTGTGGTGTGTTCATGTGTGACTATAAGGGGCCACTTTACTTTACACACACATTTACATCTAATGTCCAGAAAAAAAACTGGAGTGAATAGAGTTTGTCCAGTTCGCTCTGGTTTAAGTGGAAATGCAGAAGGCATGAACACAAGAGCTGAATACATTTAAAGTGGTCAAATTAACACAATCCCCCTCACCCCGACCTCAAATGTGGTCCATCAGCCGAGACATGAACTTTGCCTCTTTAGTTTTGCGCTGGAGCTACGAGGCTAATGTAGCAAATTAGCATCTCACTAACTGTGTGATTAAATCATCACACACAAGTTCATTCATCTCAAATAGACTCGCTAATGTGGTTTCTGACCATGGTGACTCAATGTAATCCTTTAAAAGGACTAAAACATGCTGCACAGATAAAACAGCTGTAGCAGCCACTTTGAGGCTTCAGTGCGAAACTAAAGAACATGTCTGGACTGATGGGCATGAGGAAAAAGTGATACTTTTTTTTTTTTTGGTAATAAACTATCACTCATCTGACACACACACACACAAACACAAGTTCAAACAATGCAAACAATGCACTACTGCTGCAAAACAGGTTTTCATATCGCCGTTTCATATCGCAGTGACTGGGATACTGTAGCTTGGCTGCTTTGTAAAAGAAACCATTCTGCTCCTTTAAGACCACATACCACTACGAAACCAAGCCCCTTCATTTTACCCCTTAAAATTACCTTAATTTTGACCTTAATTTCCCATACAGGAAATGAATGAAAATTAAGGGGAAAAGTGCACAGATTAAGGCTGATTAAGGGGTAAAACTACTGAATTGTCCCAATACTTTTTCAAATTTGCCCCTTAAATAATAGAACCTCCTGAATTAACGCCTTAAACGTAAGATTAAGGGGTTTCACACTCATGCCTTAAATCTTAAATTTTAAGGTAAAATTAAGGGGTCAGTTTCACAAATTAATGGCCACTTAATTCAAATTAAGGGGTTTGGTGTATTTTCAGGGGTAAATTAATGTAGGGTTAAGCACATTTTAAGAACATTGTGTTTCGTAGTGTACTTAATGTATAATATATAATACATAATACATACTATAAGACATAAAGACTGGCAAGCAGTTTGAACATTATATTTCAAGTTAGGACTTCAGTTATGCTCCTCTACAGAGAAACTAGAGTTTGACAGTAGCACTGTTAGCATCAGTCATCTGGCGCCCCCTTCAGACGAAAACTGTACATGCCATCTAGTGAGGCTTGTGTTGTTATTTGATGTATTCAAATGTGTATTTTCTTCATGAATGAAACATTTCCTATAAGTGCATATTTTTGGCTTTCAGTTTACCTTCTTCTGTGCATATTTTATTTCTGTGGAAATGAAGCACAGAAATTTAAATAATGTGAATTTCTTGCATCATAAAATGCCACACATTGGCCACTATATTAGAAACATTTTCCTTTTACTTCCACTCACTGGCCTCTTTATTAGAAACTCCTACCTACTCTCTACCTTACTGTACCTCACCTGCCTCTCTATCTCACTGTATCTCACCTGCCTCTCTACCTCAACGTATCTCACCTTCCTTTCTATCTCACTAAGATGCCTGCCTCTCTACCTCACTACCTCACTGTACCTCACCTGTCTCTCTACCTCACTGTATCTCACCTGCCTCTCTACCTCACTGTATCTCACCTGCCTCTCTACCTCACTACCTCACCTGCCTCACTACCTCACTGTACCTCACTGCCTCTCTACCTCATATATCTCACCTTCCTCTCTACCTCTCTACCTCACTGTTTCTCACCTGTCTCTCTACCTCACTGTATCTCACCTGCCTCTCTACCTCACTGTATCTCACCTGCCTCTCTACCTCAACATATCTCACCTTCCTCTCTACCTCACTACCTAACCTGCCTCTCTACCTCACTGTACCTCACTGCCTCTCTACCTCATGTATCTCACCTGGCTATCTACCTCTGTACCTCACTGTATCTCACCTGTCTCTCTACCTCACTGTACCTCACTGTATCTCACCTGTCTCTCTACCTCACTGTACCTCACCTGCCATCTGTTATTTAAGTCTCTATGCATCAACAGCAAACCAGCACACTGCACTTTACAGTACAGACTCTATTCTGTTACACTTGCACACTTCAGATCTTGTTTACACTTGTGAAAGATTGTTTGACTGTATTTTTTCTATATATGTTTATTACTTAGTTCTAGCCTTTAATTTTCTCTTCAATTTATTGTAACTATTTTGCACGTCTCATAGACGTTTCAGGGGCTCATTTCACTACATATTGTACTTGTATAACTGTGTATGCAACAAATAAAGAATCTTCAATCTTAAATCTACCACATTCTTTCTCTCACTGGTTACTATATGAGCTTCTCCCAGCTTATAGGTCCACCATACAGGTGCACAATTACAAACTGGATCAGTTGTCATGTAGAATTTACCATCAGTACTCTACCCCAGTGGTTTGCAATCCAGAGCCCTGTACCAGGTCTTCTCCCTGTTGTAACACTCCCACTTCACCTCAGGAAGTTTGTTAATTAGTCCACTGATTCCATTCATCCCTGGTCAGTTTCTGGTTCTAGGATCACATGTTATTTGGATGATAGACCATTTACAACACAGCAGTGACACTGACATGGGAGTAGTATGCTCGTGTGTGTGTGTATGTGCGAGTATCTGTGTGTTACTGGTATTAGTGTATTAGGCCTAGCGGTGTTGCTGGGATTTTTATACAAAATTAGATCAAGGGTGGTCCACTACCCCGAAATCTCCAGCCAAGACCAGTTCTGCAGTCATAAATTGACCATTAACAACCAGTAAAAGATACCAATGGCCAGTAAGTGCATACAGTCATTATCATGTAAGTACGTTCTTCAAATGGCCCACTTTATTTGAAACCAAACAAATATATTTTAACAATAAAAATATATAATGGCAATATGTAATGTAGATGCAATTATGTTCACTCTCTTGAATATGGAAATCATGAAGTGTTGCATTTACATCAGGAGGTTACATCAGCCATCTAGTGGTTATAGTGATTAAAATATTCCTGCCATCCACAATTTTTCAAATTTGCAGCTAAGGGAACATTTATTTGGGTTGAGTGAGATGTAAATTGAGATAATTTATTCATTAAGGTAGATAAAATCAATAAATGCATGAAAAGCATAACAGCTGTCATGTAATGGATGGAATATAAAACAGTGCACCCAAAGACAGAGCAAGTAAAGAGCCATTCACATGAAAGTCAAGTGCTCTGCAGGTTCATTATGAGGAATAAGGATGAAGAAGGTGCCCTTCACTGTGGAATGGTAGCCCTTTTTAATGACATGGTTAAGACATGAAGAAGAAAATAACCAATCACAGGCTAACCAATCACAGCTTAACCATACACAGATTAACCAATTACATATAAACCATATAAAGACTAACCAATCACAGATTAAACAATTCCATATTAACCATATACAGGCTAACCAATCACCGATTAACCAATCGCAGGCTGACCAATCACAGATTAACCATATACAGGCTAACCAATTACAAATTAACCAATCACAGATTAACCAAATATAGTCTAACCAATCACAGATTAAACATATACAGGCTAACCAATCACGGATTAACCATATACAGATTAACCAATCACATATAAACCAAATACAGTCTAACCAATCACGGAATAACCAAATACAGTACAACCAATCACAGATTAACCATACACAGATTAACCATACACAGGCTAACCAATCACAGATTAACCAAATACGGTATAGTATCTGGTAGTAACTTGGTTGAATAGCTGATGTTGATTTAAGTATAGTTTTTCAGGTTGAAGAATAGATGTGGACTACTTGAGCACTAATGTATGTCCCTCTGGATAAGAGCATCTGCTAAATGCCGTAAATGTAAATGTAATTAACCAATTACAGATTAACCATCTACAGGCTAACCAATCACAGATTGACAAAATACAGTCTAACCACTCACAGACTAACTATATACAGGCTAACCAATCACAGATTAACCAAATACAGCATAACCAACCACATCTTAACCGTCCACAGATTAACCAATCACGTGTAAACCATATACAGACAAACCAATCACAGATTAAACAATCACAGATTAACCAATTACAGGCTAACCAATCACAGATTAACCATACACAGATTAATCAATCACATATAAACCATATACAGACTAACCAATCACAGATTAACCAATTACAGATTAACCAATCGCACGGTGACACACAGACTAACTAATCGCGGGCTAACCAATCGAAGGCTAACCAATAACAGATTAACCATAAATACACTAACCTACTATAGACTATAACCAATCAAAGGCTGACTGATCACAGTCCAACCAATCAGAAGCCAACCAATCAGAGGCCAACCAATCAGAGGCTTGCCAACCATAGGCAATCATAGGCTAAACAATATGGTAATCCAGTCTGAACAGTCATAGGCTACCAATGACAGCCTAACTAATCAGAGGCTAGTCAGTGTTTCATGTGTGGGATTTTTCCAGAGAGCAACTGAATCTGAAACAACAGATAACTTGAATGTGTTTGACTGCTATTATTCCTACTGCCTCTTTCACTTCCTTTTCTTTCTGAGGTCCAGGGTACTTCACTAAAAATGTTCAGAGCTCAAGAAAAGCTTCAAAACAAAGGTATTCTAACAAAGGTATCCTAAAGTAATGTACTAACCATGAATAGCACTTAGAAAGCCAGTGCTGCTGTGCTAGTGTGTGTGTTATTGTGCAATTTACTGATGTGAAACCTGTTTTTGGTTAACCACAATGGTCACTCTTTTATTTAAGTGGGGAAACACATGTACTCACATGCTCACAAACTTCCTCAAATTACTTTCCTTATTACATTACCCCACCACATACCAACAGCACCCCATGTTTCGGGGTGATAACTGGGGGCGCTCTCTTTTCCTGAGTGAATGTGAGTCGCAGCCTCCTGCCGTCTGTATCAGTTATGTTGAGGTGAGTTTATTTCCATACCTGCCTTCTAAAGAACTGCTCCTACTTTCCTGGAAATATGCAGATTTTTTTCCCTCTCCTTTCAATGACAAAATCTGATTCATCCCCAGCACGTACACAAATAGACGAGTGGGTCTGAATTTAACATTCAAACAAAATATGTGGTCGAAAGGAGAGACAAAAAAAAGGAAACCCCCTGCAAAGAAGACCCTTCTGCATAGTTTAATACAAAATTACAGTTTATGTGATGAACTGATCATACTGGAAGAAATAAAGCATACATTTTATGGCATTTTAGGACACATTAATTGTTTTATGTGTCATTTTCTTTTCTAAAATGTTAAACTAAATGCACTGAAATATGCAGAGATGCCCTATATTTAAGGATGAGCTCCTATAGAGGGGGTTATAATGTGTAATTTCACTGTGGGTGCTAAAACTTACACACGACTGTTAGTTTGTTCCACTCGAGACCCGTAATTCAGATCAAACAAAACCGCAAACCCCTCAGAGGTCTTGACCTCTTCCTCCGCGGTGACCCCGGGCCTTGCCAGCAAAAAGCCTGCGGGTTTAAAAGGGTGATGTTGCTGGTTTGAGCTTTTTTCTATCGGCCCTGTTCCGGCAAATTCTATAAATACATAGATTTATAGTTTAAAAACAACGAGAACATGCAAATTTAACAATAAACATTAAAACCAAAAGTAGTAAATGTCAAGTTATTAAAAATGTATTACATATTAATATTACATTATTAGTGGTAACAATATTAAGAAAATATTCAACGAGTCCCAAATAAATGAAAGAATTACAATAGAGTACTAGAGTTGCTCTTCTGTTTGATTTTCACTTTGTATTCGTACTGCCATGCTTTGCCATATTTGCGATGTGTGTGTGTGCGTGTGTGTGTGTGTGTGTGTGTGTGTGTGAACTAATATTCCATGGATACAACAGCAATACCTTTTGAAAAGAAAAAAAAAAGAAAGAAGCAGAAATGTCCATATCGTCATGGCGTATAGCGGAATAACAAGCGCAGCCTTAAACCTGTCCAGCAAATGGCACTTTACCTCCTGTGTGGAGCTCACAATTCTGCCATCAGAATAAAAACGGCATTTACCAAGGAAGGGTAAAATGAAGTCCAGACGGCCACGAAAGCCTCCTAAAGTCCCATCTCTTTCCTCTTCCATCTGTAACTGCTCTCGCACAGACGGGGCAGGGGGGCTCTATCAAAAACTCACTCATTCCCACCCTGCCACTTCAAAAAGCGATTAATCTGCCATCAGCCAATCAACAGCTGTCGTCCTCTGCAGCAACCAATGAGGCACTCCTGCCTTTCAAGCCCCCGTCCAATCCGGGCCTGGCAGTCTAATGCTGGTCATCATTATCAAGAGAGGGCCACAAATGTGTAAGGTAGTTCTTATTTATGACCCGAGAGCAAGGAGCTGGCCTGAGGGCACTGGGTGGGCAGGCGTGAGAGTGCTGCTGGGTTAAAGGTGGCGAGATAGCTGCTGTTGACTTTGGAACATGGGACAAAACAGGTGAAAGTTGGGAAGTGACACATTTCGATTAGGGCGCCAAGCACTTCAAGGGTCCACTTAAGGTGAAGTGTGGAAACTGATGGTCAGGTTCTTCAAAAAACGCAAGAAACCTTGAAGTACCGTCTGGAAGGATCATCTGCGGAGGGTTAGCAGAGACAGTCCAGTGTTCTTCAGGAGGGTATCTCCACCTGGACTGGAGCACCGCGGGACAAGAACTTCTTCAAGTATTCACCCTGGAGCCGTCATTACTGGACAAAGAGGAGGGACAGACGCTGGTTCCCATGGAGCCCAATATCTCTGGGACTTTCCTCTTCAACAACAGTCTGAACCAGTTCCCCTCGGACATCAAGGCACCCATGTGCCAGTACTCCATGCCCAATTCCTTCTACAAGCTCAGCCCGGCCAACCTCAATGCCCAGCTGCAGGGTGGCACCCCCCACGGCATCAGCGACATCCTGAGTCGCTCCATGATGGGAGCCCAAGCCAACAATAGCCTGATCTCAGGATACTCCACCATGGGCGGCTTTGGGACCTCCATGCCCAGCGCAGGGGTGTATTATAACCGGGATTATGCCCCTGCCGGGCTGGGCACTTTCCCCAAAGCCAGCGGAGAGTGTCCGGGGGTGAAAGGACGGAGCAGCAGCTGCTGGGCTGAGGGGGGCTACGACTGGAGAGGAGGAAGACAACAGTGTGGCAACAGTAAGACCCACTTAACTGAATTACTAAAGGCCTTAAAATACTCCAACTACAAAGTCCTCAAGGAAATGCAAAAAATAATAAACTATTATACCTAATACAGGTGTTTGCAAAAGTGTGGAACCCTCAAATGACATGTTTTGTGGACATGGATAAAAATAGTTAATAATAATAGATAATAGATAATAGATAATAGATAATAGTAATAGATAATTCATTTAGCTATTGAGTTCATCCAATTATATTTTATAAAGACAGGGAAAAAATAACTGATAATAATAAAAGATAATAGATAATAGAGCATTCACTTATCTATCGAATTCTTCCAACTATCGGTAAATATGTGTTGACATCCTCACACCTCTATCCACATTTACTGTTCATTTGCTAAATTTATAAAGTTTGGGAAAACATAAGATATAAAATATGGCCTGTTCAAAAGTCATAGCAGATTTGGTTTTCACAACATGTTCAACTCTTTTTCAGCTATTTAACAGAAATTGTGCACTAAATTTGCAGAAGAATGTTTCAGTTTGTTTACTGTAGAGGATGTAACTTATGTTCAAAATGTAGCATACAATTATATTTAAAATCGTGCTCTGTCTGTTATTAAATACTGGTCGAATGTTAGCAACAAGAGTTCTTCAGATATTTGGAGCTATGTTTGGGACTGCAAATATGACATCTAATATGAAACTCATATCTAAATTAATATCTGGTTACTTCAATCGAATCCATCCAGTAATCGGTAAATAATTGTTGACATCAATATTAGGAATCATTTTATTATCTTATTATATAATATTACATATTGTAATCATTGTTTCATCTCTTTTTTATTCTATTATTCCCTACTTATTATCTGATAGCTGTGGGCAAGAAATTCTTATGTAGAGACTTTACTGCGTAACTGATTTGGAATAATGAAGTATTTTAAATATTAAAATACAGCTGAAAGTAACAAAATAATGTTTGGAATAGTGAAGTATTTGACAGTTTAAAATATAATCAATGAACATGACTAGATAATTGAGAGCAATTTTTCATAGCGGATGAAAAATGAAGCACGTGTAACCAGCACAACAAATCATAATTAGTATGCTTTTATTTCAAATAAATATGATACTTTAACCTGAAATATCACGTAAAAGTTTGTGTCATATAATTGTTTTTATTGTATACAGTTGACCTCGTGCTGGCTATGAACCTAAAGTACCATCTTAAGATTCATCTGAAGTACAAATTTACTGCAGAACTGTATAAACTGAGACTGAAAACTGAAACTTCGTTCTCCTAATCCTACAAAGCCGTTTTTCTCAAGAACATTCTCATTAACAGACGTCTTCTAGCTGCTCCCTGCACACCACCAATGCAGCTCTGGATCCAAGCGCAGATGTTCTAGTGAACAGCTAGAGAACCTGGAGTTATCTAAACATGTTCTCTTTCCTCAGCGGACAGTGGGCATCCTGCAGAGATGGTGGGCAGAAAGAAACACACCAGACCCACATTCAGTGGCCACCAGATCTTCGCCCTGGAGAAGACCTTTGAGCAGACCAAGTACCTGGCAGGACCCGAGAGAGCAAGGCTGGCGTATTCGCTGGGCATGACCGAGTCGCAGGTCAAGGTAGGAGTGGACGGCTTGATCGTTTTGTTTAGAAATGTGCCTTAAAGTGTGCAGAAGTGTGTTCTCTATAGAGCATGTGAACTCATTTTTATAATATTAACCAAACATCAATCAATGGCCAGACCTTTGCATGCAATCTTATATTGATAATAATTATTGCAACATGATTATCTGTGTCACCGCAAACACACTCACAATAGAGGCTACTGGGCACGTGACAGCAGCAACGGGACTCTAAATTCTAATTAAAATACACTTAAAGTCAACAGGGTTTTATTGTTTTCCATGTACAGGTTAACAAGTCAAGATGATTATGTGGTATTCATACGAATGGAGCAGGTGGGAGTTAGGTTGAAAAACACTGAACCCATTAAACCCAAAGGGTTCCATATCTGGCCCCACATTTCAATTCCATACATAATTACATCATTTATCCATTTGTTTTATAGCAGCTACTGAGTAATTCACTGCAGGTATTGAGTAGTTTTTAGGTCTTGAGCTTAAGGTCTGCGTGTAAATCTGTAGTTTTAAGGTCCGTCTTCTCTATTTCTATGACAATAACTCGGTATTTTCAACACTTTTGATGTTTTTGTGCAGTCATCCTTACGTTATTTTCTTGTCTCCAGCATACAGTGAAAGAAAAGGTGTAGGTCTAGGTACTGATTGAGAATCAGAACCATGGTACATGGTATCTGTAGTCTGTTGTTCTGTACTACAGTTTTGCATTGCTTATTGTTTTTTAATGAATGTTTTAAAGTGGAATTCCATCAATTTTTCAAAATTTCTACATAGTGCAACCAGTGATCCCTGTGAACCTACATAAGCCTTTATAAGTGGATAATGATAAAATAGTAGTAAATCTAAAAAAGTTTTCTTTCAGTACTAGTTTGTGTACCAACGGCTTGCGTGTATCTCTACACCATGAATGGATTTCAAAAAATTTGTCCGACGTCTGGTTCCTATCAATACCACTGTGACCAATTCTGACTCATTTCACATCCCCTTTAACGTCTATAATTATTTATAGACTTGGGTTCTCCTGCTGGTTCTAGTTAAAAATAGTTATAGGTTTCCAGAGGAACTGTAGCTTGACTTGACTGGACCGCCAGAACAGCACGTCTCTGAGACAGACTGTGTAATTCAAACACATCTTTGTGTAGAAAATAGGAACAGCTTCTGTCTACAACGAACATCTCACAGTCAACCACGCACACAAAAGCAAACACACACATCCATATATATATATATATAGAGAGAGAGACAGAGAGAGTCAGAGAGAGAGAGAGAGAGAGAGAGAGAGATGTAGATATATACAAAGATGCATATTTATTTAATTTGTTGGCCGGTGTACAGTTGTTTTTATATTATATTATGTATATTGTATAGTTTTTATAGGTTATGCTGCTTATACTCTCTTCTCTTGTTTTGTCCACTTTGTTGATGTAACAATGCAAATTGGGACTAATATAGGGTTCTCTTATCTCAATTTAAATGCACTGGCTGTGCTATAAATACCAAAATGTGTTATCTTTAACAGGACATGAGAGTATTTTTCAAGTTTCAAATGCACTGGTGGTTTCTATAATGAGCCTCATGCATCATGACTGTTGTGTGTTCCAGGTCTGGTTCCAGAACCGGCGCACGAAGTGGCGCAAGAAGAGTGCGTCCGAGCCGAGCTCCACACAGGCCAGCCGGCCGGAGGGAGGCCGGGACGGCTCCGAGAACGAGCTGGAGGACGAGGAGTACAACAAACCCCTGGACCCCGACTCTGATGACGAAAAGATCCGCCTGCTGCTGCGCAAACACCGCAGAGGTTTCTCTGTACTGCGCCTGGGACCCCACCACGTCTGATACAACACACACACACACACACACACACACGTTCAAACACATGCAAAAATCTCGGCAGCCCTGGTCAAACAAGCAAATTTTCTATGTGAAAATGCACATCCCCTACAGAGAACACACATGTGCAATTTAATACATAAATATTGTTTATGGGACAATTTAACAGATTTGGGAAAAAAAGAAATAACATAAAATGTGGCTGGTACAAAAATTCGGCTATATTTTCTATTTCATGTTTTATTTTTTATGTATGTTAACCTCATTAGAACATTAGAAACGCACTAAAATGTGCATAACAAATTTCACATTAGGTTTAAATTGAAGAGAAAATCAACAAATTTGACCAGGGGTATTCAAAGTCTTGCAACACGATTGGACCTGCCATAGTAATTAACCAGTGGTGGGTGAAGTACCCTAAACCACATTCAAGTAAAATATTGTTTCTAATGAATAAATGCAAGAAATTTACTTCATTCATTTCCGCATGAATGAGAACCAACACAGATTTGTCCTTCGGTTTACCTTTGGCCATATTTGTCTTGATGTAAGATTTTATTCATGTGGTGCAGTTGATGTACAAATTTCTATCAAGCACATTTTTTTTTCAGAGTAGACGTAAAAGAAGCAACCAAAAACAACTCAAGTACAAACATATCAGGTCAAAAAATGACGAAGCAGCACACCCGGCATCAGTCAGCAAAATAACCGAGGTGCTAGTTGAAGCTATTCTTCACTTTTTTGGGGGATTCTTTTACACTAGACAGGCAGAAGAGAATGAAATGAAAGAAAGGGATCATCTGACCAAGATGGACCTGAATCTGTAGATTCCTCACAGATGTACAAGAATAGAAGTAAAAATGTCATTTGGAAATACCCAGAGAATAAAGTGAAGTAAAAGAGACCAGTTGCTGCCCACCTCTGGGGTTTACATACTTCAAATTCAGCATGGGGCATTTCTATGCATCCATCTAACCCATCCAATCCATCTAACCCCTCTGACCCATTCAATCCATTCAACCCATGTAACTCATCCAACCCATCTAACCCATCCAACCCAACCAAACCATCTAACCCCTTTTATCCATCCAACCCATCCAACCCATCTAACCCATTCAACCCAGCCAACCCAACCAAACCATCTAACCCATTTAACCCATCCAACCCATCCAATCCATTCAGCCCATCTAACTCATCCAACCCAGCCAACCCAACCAAACCATCCAGCATATCTAACCCATCCAATCCATTCAGCCCATCTAACTCATCCAACCCATCTAACCCAGCCATCCCAGCCAACCCAACCAAACCATCTAACCCATCCAATCCATTCAGCCCATCTAACTCATCCAACCCATCTAACCCAGCCAACCCAACCAAACAATCTAACCCACCTAACCCATCCAATCCATTCAGCCCATCTAACTCATCCAACCCATTTAACCCTCCCATCTAACCCATCCAACCCACCCCATTAGACAAAAAAACTCCTTGAGCGCCAGAATGGCCAGAAACGCCACTGGTCAGATCTCTTTATCTGTTACTCAAACTTCACTGTTACCTCAGTTACAGCTACTGGACTGGAGAAACTGAAGTTTAGGTCTGAGCGGAGTTCAGTAGCACCAGGTTTGTTACTAACATACTGTATTACATGCACATTGAAATTCCTGTATTTTATTGTTTCCCCGCTACATCTATGTATATAATGTTCAAGAGTCTATTATTATTTATTGAATTGACGCTTCATTTTCCAAGGACAGTGGCTGTTTTGTCACGAGAGAAATCTTCAAATGTTAAGCACGTCTCGGTTATGCTGCGCTGAGCAATGTCAATAAATGATGAAACTGAAATGGTGCAACACATTCTAGTCTGTGAATTTACTGTGGGCAGCTGAATAAGTTCAATTTCAGGTGCTTTCAAGAAGTAGAGCTTTTAAGCGATATACTAAAAAAAAAGAAAAAAAAATATATATATCTCT
>JBBPCZ010027385.1:0-14032 GCA_037974445.1 Brycinus macrolepidotus
TGGACTGAAAATGAGTGTCTTTGAAAGTCCTTCAGGAAGCCTGGAGAACTGTTCCTCAAGACTACATTAAAAATACATCTTTGGATCTTTGGAAACAAAATATGAAAAAATGTGAATGTGACTTAACAGTACTGTGTGTACATAAAAGACAGACATAAGATACAAGAAATGACTTTTTACAATGTGAACAATGTAGCACATGAAACAACCTGCTACTTTAACTAGTGGAGTAATCAAACATGTTGCTTGCATTTATGTTTTTGATTTATGGGCCACAAATAACAGACTGTTCCAGTTAGGGCACTTACCCAACACCTTGACCTCTGTAAAGTCTGGGTAGGTGTAGATGTTGGCTCCTCCTAGATCTGCTCTGAAGTAGTACCTCCCCGAATGCTCGGTTCCAATGTTGCTGATCTGTAATGTGCAGTTCTTCTGCATTAAGTCACCCAGCAGCTTGGTTCGGCCTTTGTAGCTCTCATGTACAATTTCTGTGCGGGATTTATAAACCACTGGAGGGAAGAGCTGTGGGTACGGATGGCCAAAGTACCAGATTCCATGGATGCCCCTATAAGGCCTGACGCCAGAGGGGTAGGCGAACGTGCATGGGATCACCACGCAGGAGTTCGTCATGGCTGAGATGTCCCTGGGCATCCATACAGTCCACTGAGCTCTAATGTCTGTAAGAAAAGGAGAAAAAGAGCTTAACTGCCAGACATTCTCAGTTCACCACTGACAGCATTTACCATAGACCTCAGTAAAAATAAAGGAGGTTTAAAAATAGGGTTATTTACCTCTTACAAGCAGCAGCAGGGGCAGCAGCAGTTCCAAATACTTCATGGTGTCAATCTAACTTAGGACCATTAACCTTAAAACAATTCAGGGTGCACTTATTAGTCATCAGAAAAAGAATGAAGCCTAAATTGAATGTATGTTTGAGGCTGTAGACATTACTGACATTGAATAAACAGGTGAATAAGTTGTTTGTAGAGCTGCAGTCAGGGTTGCTTCTGAACATGTGGGGATGTCTCACTTGCCTCCACCCTACACTATTATTGACTAACTATCATGAGAACGGAGCACTGAGTCGTCTGTTTTCTGGCATTAACTACCGTAACATCTGTGCAGAACTTTCTGTGCAAAAAACAAAAAACTGTTCAACCAAATGAAGAGTCTAAGACTACATACTCTCTGGTCTGGTCTACAGTTAATAGCTTAGATCCACATTCTAAAAATAATCTAGATCATTTGCTCGAGAGATGTTAATCACTGACATACAGTCTGAACTGTCAGGCTCTTACTGTAGAATACAGCTTTATACAGCTTTGCACAGCATCGCACAGCACTTAGGTCTGATGACACTGATTGGTTGAGGAGTGTATTTTAACAATGTACAGTCCAGTGCAAAAGACTTGGTACACCCCTCATTTGATCCTTTTGCTCATTTGCTCATGATATGACGAAAACTGATGAAAAGCACCTTAAACTGCTGGTCGAGAGTCACCGACGGGCACTGAGTTTATTCCCTCTCTCACACTGGCTGTGGAGCTCTCTCGCTATAAATCAGCTCAGCTGCCTTAATCACTTCTCTAAAAATAAAAAATAAAAACAACAACAACATAAAAAAGACAGACCAGGATCAGCCAATGACATTAGCTTCTGCCACCAGGAGAAAAAACACACTTACTCTCCTACACATATACACACACAGACACATACGCATGTACACACATATACATCAGATGGTCAGCACCTGCTTCCTACAGAGCGGCAGTGTGTGGGAGAACAGAATTGCTCATTATAACGGCTCAGCGTCAGCCCCTCCGTCTCTCACACACACACTGTCGGCTCTGTTCGCTAAAGTGACACATCATTCAGAGGTCATTAGCCAGAGCGACACGGCATCACCAACTGCTTCTGTTTATTTTATTTATGGGCTGATGTGGCATGTTGTCAGAGCGTGTCCCCCAGTTTAAGTCATGCACCCACACACATTTTCTCTTTCTTTCCCTCTCTTCTCCCCTTCCTCCTTTTTGTACTCTTCTCTCTCTTTGTCTGTTTGTCTCACTCTCTTTCCCTTCTTTCTCATTCTCTTCATCTGTGCCACAAACAACACACTCAACCCTTTAAGCTCCCTTAAGAGCAGACGGGGACTACAGATGGTGGGCCTTGGAATGGATTGTTGAAGATCTCTCTCTGATTACCATGTTTGAAAACTCCCTGAAGATCATAAGCCTTAAGCACCGAGAAGAATGGAAAACATTTGTTCATTTTTGGAAGGTGGAGAAGAATAACACGCCACACTAGAAAGAAGCAGGTCTTTATCACATGTAAAGTGACAAGAGTTAATAAGCCAGACATGTTATGGCCCAGTTCCTCAGACAGGGACTATACTTAGTTCATTTCAATTGAAAACCTCCTTCCAAAATATTGTGTAGTCCAGGACAAGGCTTAATCCCTATTGGGTCAATTTCCCAGACAGGGATAAGGCCTAGTCTTGGACTACCCTTTCCTTTACAGTGGAAAATCTCAATTCACAGCACTATGAATTGTAATCCAGGACTGAGATTAATCCCTTTCCAGGAAACCGACTCTGAATGTCCAAACGTATCCAGACAGCTCTTCAAATGAGTAAATCAACCACTTTGAGATGTACCCATTGCTGTGCACACAGTTTAATCTCCATAGAACAGCACTGCCAATAGAATAAGATGCTCTGGAGCAGCTGCACCTGCCCAAAGCCAGGCATTGACTACAGGGATATAAAACGCCCTCTGGAGTGATAGATGGATCACTAATGCTCTCATGACTGAATGCAATCAGATCCTCATAGTAATGTTTAAACAGCTTGTGTAAAGCATTACCAGAAGACTGGAGGCTTTTGCTGCAGGAAAGAGGGGACAAAATTCTCACTCTCTCATTCATTTTCTGTAAGCGTTCAATCCACACTAGGGTCGCAGGTACCCGGAGCCTATCCCAGGGTCAGTGGACTCGAAGCGGGGACTCACCTTGGGTGGCGCGCCAGCCACCGCAGGGTGACAAAATTATTTTTAATTCTATTGATTTTAGGAACATTGGATGAACAGGCATCGACAAACTTTTGGACATACAGTGTCCAGGCCTACTACAAGCACAGAATCCCCTTCATGTTCATACACATTTAAAAACCAAGAAGAAAATCCTAGAATCTGTGTAAGGATGTGCATGCCAAGATCACCTCTTTTCAACAGTTTTAGATCATCTCAATCTACTATTCTACTCACTTAATAGATATAAGGGTTCATCTGAGGGGTATAGAACTTTTAGGTCTTTATATTGCTGTTCTACTAATGTGTATGTATCATTTCCAAAAAGAGAACTCCCCTTTGAAAAGTTGCTCATGGGATCCAAAGTGGATCTTCTGTAGCACTTTTTGTGCCTTTATTTTTAAGAGTGGCTGAAATAAACATACTATTAAATTCTACTACCCTACAGTAGATACAGTTACGATTTTTCCTCAGACCAGCTCATCGAAAATCCACGCACCTATGAAGGCTTTAGCCGAAGTCAAGCGCTGCTGAAAGAAAACATTAGTGCAGCTCAGGCAGTGAGACAATGTTCCAGCAAGACAAACACAGCATTCATAGCAGACAAACAAGTCCCTCACATCGCCATCAAAGCACTTGCCTCATACCAGCTCCAGGTCCCTGCTCTGCTCCGGCCTTCTGAAGGCTAAAGCTCTTTCAGCCCTGCTTCTCCAAAAGCCCCACTGCTGAGGGACAGAGAGAGAAAGAAGGAGGGAGACAAAGAGTCAGACAGGGGAAGATATGGAGGATAAAGGGTGTGTTAGTTATGGACTTGTGTGAATGCGTGTCGTGGGCAGTCGTGAATATGCAGACATTTCTCTCCGTGCTCCACACCCACACCAAACATTCCACTTCATGCTGTCCGTCAATCCCCTTTCCCCATTAGACCATCCTCAGAGCAGAGTGGCCGTCCGGGGGCTTCATGCACATCCACAGCTCAACACACCTCAAAATGTGGTTTTCTGTTAAAATGTTCTCCTACAGAGGTACGAGATCTTCATTTAAAATACTTTAAAAGGGAAGTTCATTTGAGTTTATTAGCACAGTTTTTTAATGCAGGTCATTTTTTAAACAGATGTGCATCCATTTCTGTTGTGCCAATGAAGTTACAGTATGGTTTTGTTATGGGGAATTTTATAATAAAGTCACATTGTGAACATCAGAATGTTCAATAAATATGAAAACGTAATATATCAAGTGCATTGAAATCACCTCGCTCTCTCATATTGACACGCACACTCACTCACATACTCAGTCTCTAACTCACTCAGTCACTCACTCACTCTCTCACCGCCTCACTAAACTCACTCTCTCCCTCACTCGCTAAATTCCCTCACTCACTCTCTCACTCGCTCACATTTAGCAGGCTGAAATTCTCCACAAGGGGGTGATGTTGGCGCACGAGTAGCTTTTGAAGAGCGGTCTGTGTAACAGTTTAATAGCTGTAGTGTAAATCTATTGCACTATAAAATTCCACAGTAAACTATTAAATCTATTGGTCATTCCCATCATTGTGCCCTCTGTGCTTAATATTACTGTTTGTGCAGCACTGATGACTTTTCTGATACTGAAGTGAAGTGAAAGCGACCATTTGTCATACGTGAACACACCACAGCACACAGTGTGAACAGCACGAAATTCTTCCTCTGCATTTAACCCATTCTGAGGTTTAAACGCACAGTCGTGATGTTTGGGAAAGATCTCCAGTTTCTTCGAAGTCAGATAAAAAAACTGATCAATGTTAAAAGAGATTTCCACTGATTCTCTGCATAACTGAATTGTTAAGATCTAAACACAGTCATTTGGTGTGGCTTAACGAAGAAATATGCCACTCTAGAAAGACAGCATCAGACGTTTTTCAGTGGTGGCGATAGGAACCAGATGTCTGAAAAGTTTAATGGCTCTAAAAAATTACTTCAAAGAAAGCTATTACATAAAATGTTTATATATATGTTCTCTGATGCTTGATACATTGTACAAGTACATGCTGTACATTGTAAGGAATGGACCATTTTTTAAATAAAAACTTTATTTTGGATAGCAAATAAAATGGTTATATTTGGGTTGTAGTCAGTGTCACCCCTGTTTCTCGTCTTCACCATTGTAATGAAATGTTTTTAGGCTTTTGCAATGCATTATTTTACATCATCCACTCTAGATTACTTTGTTAGTATGTCAATAGCTGAAATACATACATATATATAAAATTAATGTCACAGAAAAGTCTGAGCAGAGGCCAAAAAGTGAACAGCTGCCATATGTGGTAAAGACAGAAGGAGAGCAGTCAGAACGAAAGCACAACAGGGAGTCTGTGTAAGTTCATGACAGATAACATGCCACAGCGCCCCACACACACAGGGAAAAGTCATGCCCACACACACACACACACACTGCAGCACACTCCGTTATGTGGCTGTTATTGTAACAAAGCAGATACACAGCATTCTCCAGTAACACTTATCTGTCTGTCATTGAGAGAGAGAGAGAGAGAGAAAGAGAGAGAGAGAGAAAGAAAGAGAGAGAGAAAGAAGGAGAGAGACCAAACCAAAACAGCACAGGCTTGACCACCAGACGTGAGGCACAATCCATGCAGAAATTATGATGCTACTCCAAGCCAGTTGTGGATGAATTGCTAGTTCCAGCGTTTAAACATCCAAATCTCTTACACATGGCGTAACACACCCAGAGGAAGATTCTACAGCTCACAACAGTCTTTTCTTTGTCTCATCAGAAATAACTCATCTTCTTATTTGAAGATTATTGAAGTCTGACTTGTTTCTCCCACACCTCCCCTTTAGAAGAAATAAGGAGCAAAAGAAAAAATCAGCTTAAGACAGAACTTCTTCTGCTGTTCTCATCGGCTTCTCAGTTTTCTTCTCTTTAACAACCTGATGGATCTCAAAACTGTCTGACTTTGGTAGTCGAGACTTGAATTTGATCACTAAGTAAAATTTCAGATGTTGTACAGACTCATTTATAAACCAACTAAGTTTTCTTTTGGGTCTTGTGGTTTATCTGAAGATCTGATGATCTGAGACAAATAAAGATCAGAGCAGGGAGAGAAAAGAAAGAGCATTTTAAGATCTTAAACTGGGATCGGGCTGAGATTAGAGGAAGCCTCTTTCTCAGGAGCTGAATTTGAGAAGTGTGAGAAAATGGTCAGAATCTCGTATTGATGTTAAACTGAGCTCAGTTATGTCTGGGAGAAACAGGCTGGACAAAGAAGAGTCTTATTCTGAATTTTCCTTTCCTCTGGGAGAGGCATGTTTTCATGGAAAATTTCTATCAGTCTGAAGCCTTTACTTTAAAGTGGAGCTCAGTTTAAAGTCTGCGCTGTAAATGTATATGTTTGGAGCTGAAAAATATGAGGATTTTTCCAGAACGGGTCTTTGCACAGCTTGCTCTCCTGTTAGAGTGTAACGTCCAGCCCATACGCCAGCACAGGTGCCCACTAAAATTACCAGAGGACCAGATGGCCTTAAACATGACTGCTTATGTGTGTGTGTGTGTAAGCAATAAACAGTCTTTAGTGTATGCAAAAGCTTTAGCACCTTGACATTTGCATTAAAATGAAAGGTGTATTATAAATAAAGTGTATTATTATTATTATTATTATTATTACTGTTGTTGTTGTTGTCGTCGTTATCATGCTGTGATGACAAACGAGATCAAAATGCAATCAAAATTAATTTACATAGTCAAAACTAAACCGATGTCAGAGCACAAGTGTTAACCCAGAGCTTGTGATGTAAAAGTATTGGACCCTTTAGACTGACAGATTGCACATCAAGCAGCCTAAATCAAGCCGAATGAAGCAGCTCTATAAAAAAAACCTCATACACTAACAGGATGTGTGAATTTGTGTGGTGCAAAGATCATTTGTCAGCTTGGTTTCTGGCATGAAGGTCTGGTTGTGGAGGGGTTGCAAAAAAAGAAGAGCCATTTTCAGCGACTTGCAGATCAGCCCTCAGCCCACTAACAGATCCTTTTAAGGTCAGGGATCAACCATCTGAACTGTGTGACAGCTGCTCATTTAAGTCTTTCTTTCAGTTCAACAGCCACCAAAATAACATCGCTAATTTTTCTCACTTCCCTGCACTAAAAACAAGTGAGCTTGACTGTGGTTGCACGGTAGCTTTATTTCTGTGCTGCAGACCGTCTTATATAGAGACGCGGGCAGATGGTGGACTCAGTAGTGTCTCTGTGCTGAGCAGTAGCTTCCTGCCCACACCTCAGGGAGGTTAGTCAGGGGCCCAGTTCCAATTCAGAGGAACCTATCGTGACTCTCCTCCTCCTATGTGCGCTTTGGAGAATCCGTCTTGCTGAGTGGGTGGTTATTCTTAAAGAAACTCGTCAATCAAATCAGTTTCTGACTGTTTTAAAATAATGATTTCCATCAATACTTTTGAAAGACCTTCAATGCTGAGCAAAACTGTAGAAACTCTCAAGAGCTCAAATGTAGCTCAGAACTGCAAAGCTATGGTGCAAAAGCAGTCGTCCGAAAGGACAAAGGGCATTGTTAGCAAGCTTGGGACAAAAGCAATCAGTATTATTCATTCTGAATCCAAATCACAGAATCAAAAACACCACGACAAACATTCTGTTTAAATTTGAAGGTAAAACTGCTGAGCTTCCTTAAAACTTGTAAAGTAAACCAAAGTTCTTGACGGGTTTTGGTCAACATATTACATGAAAGCACAGAAAAGCATCACTTATCACAAAGTACTCTCCTGTATCAACACCTCTGAGCTGTATTACCGCCTCTCAGTACAGACAGATACTGTCACTACTGTCATAGTTCATTGAAGGTTTTGGTTTCTTTTCTGTGGTGTTTCTGTGGTTTTCTGTGGCTTCCATTTGTTGTGAAATGTTCATACAGAACAGTGAAGAACAGTGAATGTCAGTAACAGGGTAAACAAACTGAAACACTCGAGCAGGAGCTGCAGTGTCCTGTCACTGCATGACACAGGTAAATCTTCCTGCGTGACTGAGGAGCTTAGACCCCACCCCTTCCACCCCCTCCTTCACCTGAGCTTCTCTTTCTTGGTCTCTCTCATGAACACACACACACACACAAAAAAGAACACCATCCATGTTCTGGCTCCGTCTCAGTAACATCCTGTGGGCTTATGCCAGCAAATCGAATCTCTGCCAAGACACCCACACTCAAGCCACTGTCCAAAGCAGCATGGCACCGCCACGGGCATCACACCAAAGAAACAGGTGACCCGTTACAGTTTGAGACACCAGAAGCACCAAAGGAATGGGCTCAAGAACTGAATATGCTTAATATTTCAATATTTATATGTGTTTTACAGGGTAATAAACTAGGGAAAACACTCCAGTCCTGGTGGCATGGACAGTTCTGACCCTTATCTAACACACCTGATCCAGGAAAAGGCCTTCAGGAATATCTAAATATTAGAGCCAAGGGTGGTCCATCACCAGGACCAGGGACATCACTGAAAAAACCTCACCAGAAGATTTATGATGGTTAGAGGTAAGTATTAATATTATCATTAAGACTCACCCAGCGAATGACCCCAGGCCTCCTCTCCTCATCCAATAGCAAGCATTAATCAGCAGCGCAAGGAGCCGTACCCTGATACACACTCGCACACACCCCCTTACACCACCCGCCCCGGGTGAACATCTCCCTCTCTCTCCTCGCTCTGTACCACGCCCCAGCTCTCCCTCCACTCCCCCCATTCTATATGGAAATGTCAGGACCCCAGTGTAGAGCATTGTTCTAGCCCTCAGGCCATTCATAAACTAACCCCCCACACGGCCCACCGCCACAAAGAGACCCACTGTTCCTCTGGCACAACAAAATACGGGTGAGGCAGAGGTAGCCTGGGTCTGCCCAACCAAAAAAAAACTGAGGATGAAGGGAAAATAGGACTTAATGATATGCATGTTTTAGGCAGGATAGAATGAGAAGAATGCACGAGGATGTTTGTCTGAAGAATGGATGGAGTGGGGGGACAGAGAGAGAGAGAGAGAAAGAGATAGAGAGAGAGAGAGAGAGAGAGAGAGAGAGAGAGAGAGAGACTGCAAAGGAAAATATGATCCAATGTCTTTGACCAGTTTGATGTTTGTCTCTTTTCTGACTTCTGTGGTATGAAAGTTGCAGTGACTCAGAAAGAAAATCAACACATTGACACAATGTTCCTTCAGACACTTTTTAAAAATAGCTTTAAAATGTGTCATCAGCGTCGTTATATAAAACAAAAACAGGATAACCACACAGGGATGGTTTCTGGGACATGTATGAAACATAGTTTTGGACTAAACTGCGACGCCAACTGTGTTTCATTAATCAGTCTAGACTTACAGTACTGTGCAAAAGTTTTGAGTCACCCCTCATTTTGCTTCCAAAGTTTTGAGTTCCTGAAGGACTTTCAAAGGCTCTCATTTTCAGTCCACTTCCTGAACCTGACCAGTTTCAGAGGAATTTTTGTTTGTTTGTTAAGACACACAGTGACCTACGTATGAATCATTCAAGCAGAAGAAAGACCATCTAACTTAAGGCCAGAATCAGTGAAGAAACAGGTACAGATGATTCCAGATGATCAGGCCAGTGATTTAGTGCCCAGATCATTTGTGGATACACTTTGGCCAGATTGCAATTACACTTTTACTGTAAAATGCATCCCCGCAGTGTCCAGATGAGGTCTGATCTTACATGTGTTTTATGAAGCTCATCAACACATTAATTCAAGTTTCCACTTAACTACCATTTCCTTTTCCCAGCCCAGAGTGCAAGAAGTCTGTTGGTTTAGGAATAACTCCAGCCTTGTTTATTCTCTCACCTGCTAGTCCGTACTCGCCGGACACATTTACAATTACATAGTTTTGTGAGGATTTAGCAAACACATTCAGTTTACACTTGCGTAGAACAGTGTCAATATCCGTCTCTGACCAACATCAAAAGTGGTTTGAGTGTTCTGATTAAAATCCAATCCAAAGTCCTGACGTCGTATACACCTAGCTTTTCATGCAACTGAAATCAGAAGAGATCCCATCAGGAAAACCACACATTCATATGAGGTGTAAACAGACTTATTAGCCCATTAGCACAGCAGGAGTAAAAACCAAAAACATAGTTGTTTCATGAAGCAATAACTGTTTAGGGTCATTGATTAAAATATGTCTGCTAACTAAATCAATAGACCTTTTCACTTCTTTTCTCAAACATTATTACTTTTATATTGAAATTTAGATTGTAGTAATGACACACATCTGATGATGTAGCTGATGTTCTGTGTTTCTCAGTCTCTTTTTTTCTTAGCATCAAAGTGGGACTATGAAGCTGGGATTATAAAAAAGACTAATCCAGGGGCGTCCTTTCTTCTCTACAAAGGGCTGATGTGGTCGCAGGTTCTCATTCCAACAAAGCAGGAGCCCAGCAGGTTGGAATGACAACCTGTAGATAAGAAACCCTTTGCAGATATGATTGAACACCCCTGACTTAAGTCCTTAGAAGTCCTCATTAACTGCATGGACCACAACGTAAACTGGCCGAGATATTCTGAGACAATGTTACTCAACCTTCATCCAACCCTGCCTCAGCTCAGTGAGGGGTTTTAATGAGCTCATTATTTGGATCAGGTGTGGAGGCAGTGAAAACACTTAAACGTGCAGGACAGGGTTCCTCCAGGACCAGGATTAAGAAACACTGTTATATGCTGTAGAAGTTCTTCTGAGTTACAGATTAGAAACGGAACCCTAAACTGGAGTGTTCTGGCCACTTAAAGGATTAATCCACACATACTGTTTTTGGATTGACTCACACTTTACATGCCGTTATGGTACAGTTGTGATGTCAGAAATGTGGGCGTGGCTTATTCATGGTTTTGTCATCGGACAATAGTGGCACACTTTTCAGCAGTGAAATGACGATCCAAACGCTACCCTCAGCACCCTCAAACACCCACCATACAGCACGCAGACACACACGCGCAGACACACACACACACACACGCACACACCCCTGCCCCTTGTGCCTCCACACACAGGCACTATTGTCTTGGGCGCCTGAGAGGAGAACAGAGCAGGTCAGCTTGAGCCTGACACCACGCAACACAGGGAAGTCAATGTGCACTGCTGATTGCCCTTCAAATCTCAACAATTCCTCCTTTCTTTTCAAATTAGCTGCAATATTAGTCTCGGCTTTGTTTGTTCCTCCCATATCCGCTCTACCGTTGGTTGAATGGTACATCGCCTATGAATTCACCTTCACCATTGCAGCCATGGCAACATCATAATACACCAGCACACCCACACCCCCCGGAACGCACTCCAGTTCATTTGTACAGGCCATGATGTCAGCGTGTCCCAGGCCAAAGCTCGTGCCCTGCAGAGCACTCTCCTGTACACACACTGCTGAAGAAAGTGCCAATTGTCCCTCTATTGTGTTTGAGGAGACAGGCTAGATAGATTGTGCCTGGAGTGACAGACAGTTTTGTGGTGAGATGGAAAGATGGAGGGGACTGGAGTCATGGAACAGACTGACTCCGATGACAACGTGTGGAGGATCAGAACCAGAACCTGCTTTGGAGGCCTGAGGGAACCGTATAGCGTAAGAGTGTGTGTAGCTCCTTAAGAATGACACGACCGTCAGCAATGTCCAGATCCAGTTCAGCTCAGCTATGACACAGTGACTTCATGGTAAACAATGCAAGCCATTATTAAGTAACAGAGGTGAGGTGTGGAGGCCTGGACATTCCTGTGGCTTTGTAAGGATTAAATGAATTCTCCAGCATTTTTTCAACTTAACCTCTTTCTCCCAGCTTATTGTAGATTCTGGGTGACACACCACACTACATTAATAAGTATCCTTGGGCAAGACTCCCAACACTACATAAGTAAAGTGGCCCCCTATAGTCACGCATGAACACACCACACCACAGCACACAGTGTGAACAACGTGAAATTCTTTCTCTGTATTTAACCCATTCAACCAAGTGAAACAGCATGCAGCCATCGGCGTGGCACCCGGGAGCAGTGTGTGGGGATGGTTCTTTGCTCAAGGGTACCTCAGTGGTGCCACTGGCAGTCCTGGGATTTAAACCCACAACCTTCTGACCGCAGGGGCAACTTTCCCTAACCACCAGGCCACCAGCTGCCCCATAGCTACATTCCCTACAGCTGCGACACTGAAAAATTGTAAGCCATTTTGGATAAAAGTGTCCGTGTAATTCTGGAGGGTTCCTTTAAAGAGTTTAATGAAGTTCATGAACCAATGAACACACTACCACACACAGACATCAAAGCATGGTCAATAATCCAGCAATTTTGTTCCTTCAATTGGGAGCACTGCGACACAATCTTTTCTTAAAAGCAACAATTTTTAAATTTCCTTTGGAAAATGTCTCTACAACACCAAGACCAAGCAATACATGCCTACTGTAATAAAGGTCTACTTTAAAATACCTGACAATAATATCCTGGCCTTTGAGTCAACTATGTGAAAAAGTCCAGTGCATGATAATACATGATCTTTAACATGATCAGTTCTTTTCACTCAGAAGACTATTGAAAATTAGCCTGCAGTCTCATTCCTGTCTGGCCAAGTAACCACTGTGTGTGTGTGTGTGTGTGTGTGTAGCACCACCCACTTGTGTACTACAGCATATGATTAGACGCTTAAGAAGCTCTCTCAAACAGACACTTGTGAGATAAATGTGTACATGCTCCACATCAAGCACGGACCATCTGGACAGTCAAAGGCCAAGCAGTTGTGCTCATCTGTGCTGAAAAGCTTTGGAATTAAAGTGGTCAAAGTAATATTTGGTGTTGGGCACTTATTTTTATAAGGATTCTACTAATATGTGTTTTACCCATTTGTCTGTGTACATGCACACATCTCACACATTTAGAAAAGAAGAAAAAAACAATCCTTTAAACTGCCAGTGTTCTGGTGTGACTCTGTAGGATATTGAGTTGCAGACTACTACTAAAAATAAAATGTAAAACACCTAATGCAAATGCACTATAAACCAAATTTGTAAGACCAAAATTAAAAAGAAGATCTAGCACCTCATTAGAATATTTTGCACTTGATATTTGGAGACTTGAGTAAAATATTTATAGCACAAATGGTAATCACATGCAAACTGTGCCATAAGGCACAATGATCGGCAGTGTTTTTGGATTTAAAACAGATTTTTCTTGGCACCAGAATGCTACACTAAATCACACATCACCTGCTGTTGATAAAACCTTGTATGGGTGGATGTGATGGGAAGAGAAGGCTTACCTTCGCGGAAGATCTTCACTTCGTAAACGGCCAGACCAAAATGCCAGCAATGCCAGTATGATGCCAATCTCTTTCCCTATGGCATCTGTGCTCCCAAGCCCTCCCTCTTCATCCCTCTGTTTTCCAAACCCCCACCACGCTCACTCTCACATTCAGTTCAGATTATCAGCACTATACTATATTTGTTTGGTTTTTCAGTGAGCAGAATGTGTTGTTCTGATCATCACCATCTGGGGCGGTTTAGTAATTGTAAAGTCTGCTGTTGACGGCTACTTTATGACCGTGTGCAATTATTTTCATCCAACAGGACCGTTTTTTCAGTCTTTATTTGATTATTCAGTAGGGCAGCCTGAGCTGAACTTATAGCTCTGGAGTGAGTGGACAACTGAAAAGTTTACTGGGGCTCAGGTCTGAGATCACCTTCACAAAGCCCCAAATCTTTTTCCAACATTGGTTTATCGGCATCACCGTCCATTTTATCACTGTTTTCATACTTCTAGCATCTCTCTCACATTGTCTATCTATCTATCTATTTATGCAATATGGACAAAAGTATTGGGACACACCTCTTAATTATTGAATTCAGGTGAACCCCTTACTTCTAGTGGAGAGCAATCTTGATGCTTAATGCCTCATACCAAGACATTTTGGACAACGCCATGCTTCCAACTTTGTGGACACAGTTTGGGGAAGAACCTTTTCTATTCCA
>JBBPCZ010027451.1:0-14029 GCA_037974445.1 Brycinus macrolepidotus
CCCCCGCCCCCCGCCACTGCATCTATGGCTCCTTACAGTTTTCTTAGTCTTGACATCACGACGATCTTCAGCAAACAAAGCCCTGGACCGAAACTGCTGGAGAAATTCAGACTTATTCATCTTGAGCGCTGTGCGATGCCGTTTTCCGTGCCATCCCAGAGATGGCATATCTTTGTTGTGCCAGGCAGACGCAAACGGAGGTTGAGACAAATTGAGATGATTCATCCCCTCTTCTCTCCGCCTCCTCCTCCTCCTGCCTCTGCACTCCTTCTATCCACATCTGACTTTGCTGGTGTAATGAGAAGCCGGCGGATGCTGGGCAGTGTCGTTTTCAGGTGGGCTTTCTGTGTGAGGCCTTAGTGCTGTGGCAGAGACCGACACCCGCCACCTTCTGAGTCACGCCCTGTGATCAGCCCGCGGCCCCCCCATTCTCACCCAGGGGCATAATTACGGGGTAACCTGGGTGAAGCAGCCAGAAGAAGGCCCTTTCCAAAGTAACACCCTTACTTTAAATGCAGCTGATAAAGATAAATGTTTGGTGTTTAATTTCGCACTGGTGCAATGAAACTAAACTACTGTCACATGGCAGGTAATCATAGATAAGAACACGCCAGTGACACACTATTATCTATAAAAATGAATGAAATGTTTTGTACTGCTACTATTGTTTTCACTCGTTCTCCCTGTAACCTCCAGAGAAAGGCTGAGAGTACGTTACCTTGGCGTAGTCCAGTGGGAGCTGGTCCTCTGGGCACTTGAAGACCCCCTCGCTGTGAAGAAGAGAAGAAAAGCACATGTTAATGCCATCTGAGCGACGCAGCAGAATAACTATATTTCGAACAAGCCATTCCATGATTATCTTTATTATTATTATTTTTTTTTTAGAAAGGCAGAATTCTAACTGAAGGCCAGTTTACGAGGCTTTGTTTACAGTAACACATGGATGCGTGTGAGGAGACCAAAAAAAAAAAAAGGTCTGTCAAATGAAGATGAGCTCGAGGCTCTCCAGATTCTCCACCCACACATTCCAGCAGGAGAACTGAGTAATCAAACACTGGCCCCAATCCAGCCTCAGCTCACACCCCACCAACCGTCCGCATGACAGTCTCCGAGCCAGAGCCTTTAACGTTCCCATCCTTTCCGTCTCCGTCTCCCTCGGGGTCTTTCCACAAATCCAGATACTTAGGACTGGAGTCAGGAACAGTGAGGTCACCAACCTGGTGCACTTTTCCATGGTCACTCCTTTCCTGGCACCTTTCGAAGCCACTCATCCAAAGCCACTCTTCTCCTTTTTTCTCCTCCTTGCTGTACTTGTACTGTACTATATTTCCTAATTTTTTCCAGACAGCAAAGCAGTGAGACTGCATGGCATCTGAAAAGACACGGTACTGCCCAGGAGGCCCTGCAGCAGTGGGGTGGCCTTTTTTCTTTGTTCCTTGTCTTTAGCCACTGGGGAAATATTGATTACTCAGTTACTTTGTTCATGGGACGGGACAAGCTGTACCGGTTAATCACTTTACTAGGCTGTAGCTCTCTGCATGGAGAGAGAGATGGAGGGAGGGAGGGAGGGACTATATGATTTAGGGTCAGTTTAGAGGAGTGAAATGGGTCATTAGTGAGGCCCCTCTGGCAGCAAGGCCAGTCCACAGCACTGTTGTCGCCATAACTTATTCATTCTGGTACATAATGGAAATGACTGCAGATATCAGTAGTGGGGAAGTGTGTATGTGTATGTGCATGTGTGTGTGTGTATATGTGTGTGTGGGCTTAAAAAAGTCTTATTACATATGGTCGTATGCACATCTCTGATCAAATTATAGGCTTTGTTGATCAAATTACATGTTGTGAAAAAGTACACACCCTCTACAGAGGACACTCTTAAATAAAGCATTTGTATGCAAATTATAGTGCATATTTTCTATTGATTTGCTGAGTTTAACATATTGGATAAAATAAAACATAAAATATAAAACATGTCATAACTTTTGTACAAATGTTATTTTTTTCCTATATGTTCAATCAGCAAAAAATAATTTTTGCAGATGACTGTATAGGTCGCTACATATAACTACTGCATTTGCAACTCTCAGATGAAAACCTTGTATCTCCGGTATACTAGCTGTACAGGAGAAGGATCATTCTTTTAAGAAAAAATATTTTTTTTCCATGCAATTTTGGATCACTTCTATTAATCCAAAAATCACACAATGCCCACAGCAGCTGGCACTGTCTAACTATGTTTGTAAAAAAAAAAAAAAAAACAGATGCAAAGTTTTGTTCTAACAGTGACAATATGGTATATAGGCAATATATGTAAGGCCTAACCATTATGAAAATTTTGTGACTGATACCAATTCTGGTTAAAAAAGCCCAATAGTGCTTTATTTGACTCAAACCTTGAACTTAAATAGCAGAAACTTTTAAAGTCCAGAGTATGTTTCTTTATCTTAAAATGTGTGATGCATGCTGTTCAGTCCTTTTACATCTATAAAACCCAAACAGAGAGTCCATCATAGAGTCCAGCTGGTGGCCTGGTGGTTAGGGAGTGATCAGAAAGTCATGAGTTCGAATCCCAGGACTGCTAGTGGCACCACTGAGGTACCCTTGAGCAAGGTACCATCCCCACACACTGCTCCTGGCTGCCCGCTGCTTCACTTGGTGAATGGGTTAAATGGCTAAAATGGGTTAAATGCAGAGAAAGAATTTCGCACTGTGTGCTGTGGTGTGTTCACTTATGACAAATGCACACTTTACACAACTGAGTTAATAAACAAATCCACAAACGTTTCCTGAAGGCCTCGTGTGCAGGCTGGAGTGGCAGAAAAACAGTCATGAGCATGACAAAGTGTGCCCCTTCCTTTTCAGGCATGTTAACAGGCACTCCCTGCATTGTTAGCACGTCTAAAAGATTAAAAGTGAGAGTAACTGCAGCCTCTCAGTGAGCTGCTGATAAGCTGGAGGAGCTCCTCAACAAGTCCCTGATGAATGACTGCTTCTCCGAATCTACAAACAGGCACCAAAACAAAAGGATGTCCAGTCTGAGCTGTGAGGAGCGAGAAAAAAGGAAACACTGTCCCCATTGAGTCCCGAGGTCTTAATCTGGAGGGGGTGAAAAGTCACCTGACAAGGGCCAATACAGACCCTCAGTGTGATCGGGGCCGGGGCCGCCCCCAGCTGCTCGCGGCCTGATGACCAGGCTTAATGCACACCCTCGTTTTACTCCATTAGGGTCAGTGTGTCAGTGGGGCACTTTGTGAGCAATTTATACCCACAATGGGCCTAAAAAGCAATCAATTATTCAGCAGAGGCTGGCCTGTCAGTGCTATAGCCACTCTGGTGAATAAAAGGGTTTATTACAGGAACATCAGAGCCCCCCCCATTCACTTAAACACGTGGGTCCGAAGCCCCTACCGAGATGCAACTATTAGAAATGTAAAATTGGATCGACATATCGTGATACTAAATCAGTCTTACAATAACGAGAGGCAATAATCTTATCCAGCTGCAAAATCTGACTGGATGAGCTGTGTTCAATAATCTTAATATACATGTGGCTGAAAATCTATTTCTGTATTAATGCTCATTAAAAGCAATCATTAAAAAGTAAAATATAATAAATAAAACAATCATTAAAAAGCATCGTGTTGTTTACATAATAGTCTTGACCAGCCTTTTGGCAACTCACAGCCCACTCATCCGCAAATAAAAGCATCTGGGAAAATAAAACTGACCCAATCATTTAAAACGCAAACATACTACTGCATAATATTTAAAAAAAAAAAAAAAAAAAAAAAAAAAAATTCTGTTTGAGTAAGTCATGCATTTTGCCAGACATGTTTTAGTTTTGCAAATAACTATCGTAATTATGAAATAATAATTTCACCTATATTCCAATTTGTAATTTGTATTTTGTATTTATTCTAACCAGTGCAATTTGTATACATCTTTAACATACTCTTAGTGTGCACAGTGCTTTTTAACGTACACATTATTGTATTATTGTTATTCCGTCTGATTTTATTTTTCTGTCTTTTAACTTCATGCCTCACACTGAGTCGACTGCACCTTAAATTTCGTTGTTCCCTTGAAAAAGCGACAATGACAATAAAGATTGATCTTATCTTATCATATCTATTTAAAATTATGCTCAGTTAAATGTGTACAGACTGGAGCAAAGGTCTGCAATAGAAACTGAAGCAGGGTGCAGTGTAGAGTGTATAACAGCTTTTCTAAAAGTAAACATGAACGACTGCTTTCATGAATAATTTAAGCAACTCAGTAAAATGTGCTCTAATTACAATACACTCTTAGGCTTAATTCAAATACGAACCCAACAAAGCTTGGTGTATTTATCCATATTGTGTTAAAGTTTAGTCCGGAGTGTTTATTCTATATGGTTTATTTTTCAGAAACAATTCTGAATCATTTCAAAATAGTTAAATTGAGTCAAATCATGATTCACTGAATCGGTTTCTAGAGAAGTGTGGTCGAGTCGGATCGCTGTGAGGTCACAGATATACGACGCCAGCGCTCAAACAGAAAGAGGGAGGATTTGACATGGGGAGAGGGTTAAACGAGCGCCGCCTCAGCCTCGCGCTGTCAGGCCAATTTCTTCCAGGCAGGAAGAGAAAAGACCTGCAGCCACACATTCAGCTGCTCACGACCCTGGCACTAACGCCAGCTGACTGCCCAGCGCCAGCCCAGCGCCAGCCCGGCCCAGAGACTCCGCACCGCGCTGGGACCGCAGACTAAGATTAGGACACGCAGGGACAAAGACAAACAAGTAGCTACAGGGCTACAGCACAAAGGAAGACTTTAATCCCTCGGACACTCACACCCCCTCCCCACACCCGCTCCCCACACCTCCTCACCACACCCCCTCCCCACACCCCCTCCCCACACCTCCTCACCACACCCCCTCCCCACACCCCCTCGCCACTCTTAAAGCAACAACCAAACAACACAGTTTTACCATTTAGTGCAAAGTCGGTCGATCAGGTTTCTCACACTGCCTGCTGTTCTGTATAAAAATGCACAAAAGATACGATAAATATCAAATTAGCACTCAAAGTGTACCTTGGTCCATTTTCTAAATAACAGTATGTCATATGGTGTCAGAAACCGCATAAGCAAGTCTATTTCAGATTACTTTACAAATGTATGTGATTTGAGGCAAGACTGACGATTTACGCGTGCATTTAGTGACTAATTAGTGGCCATAAGCTTCCGTGAGTTGTTTGCTACATTGGCCTTCGGGTTCCAGTGCAGAACTAAAACAGCAAACCCAAACATGAGTGCCCGGCTCTGTCTGGGTAAAAGGGAAACTGTGTAAATTTGTCTGTGGTTTGAGTTACCACTTTAACTAATGCAGTTCTTCCTCGAATGGCTTCGAGAGCAGAAAACAAGCTTCATGATGTCCATGATCCAAGAAATCCACAAAAATGATCTGACACAAACATTTTTTTGTTACAACTTGGAGCTAAAACTTACGAGTGACAAACAGACTAATCGCATATGTTCTCGAGGGGGGTCCAACGTCGTGGCATGTTGCGTTTTGTGCAATGACTGCATTAAATTTTCAGAGGTCCCGCTGGCCTCCTCTAACACGCAGGCGGGTCTGACAGCTGCTCTGGCGGAGAGAGGACCAGCGGAGGGCTGGACCCACGTGCAGGAGCGGCAGGACAGAGGAGGACGCCCGCCGGGTAAAACACACGCACCTCATCCACCGGTCCAGAGTCACGACAGCAGTCTGTCTTCTGGATGGCCAGAACACCGAAAGGCAATCCTAACTCTTAGCGGCCTCCAGTTATCACTGTCAGTCTTGCAGTTGGAATATAATTACCTAACTACATTATTACAAAGCGAGTTGCATCATTAATTCCATTTACAGTAAATTTACACTCCGTATCCGCACATTTTTTGCTCGTTTCAAAAATGTTAAAAATGACTAAAATATGGCATGGGTTTTGAAATCAACCGTTCTTGTGAACACATTTACATTTATCCACCCACTCAGGGCAACAGCAGTTTAGTCCCGCCCATTTGCGCTGAAGTTATAAGGAGTGTTTCAGCCCGGACTGCTTTTTAAATGAGAAACAACACAGGGCAGCCAATAAGAACAGGGGTCATTTACATATAACAGTTTTAAAGTCACAGTAACACAACAGCCTGATTAATTCTAAGGGATTCTAAGAGAGGTTGGAAAAATGAGTCATGACTGTTTATGGCACATAAAAACACGCAAATGTGGAGCTAGGGGGAATGAATAAAATAGAAAAAAAAAAAAAAAGTAGGACACGGGTCATTTTAGGGCTAATCCAGACGGTGCTAATTTGGCTAGAAATGAATGGAAGCAATTGCTGAAATGGTTGTCTAATCTGGTAAAATTAACCCACTTATGCATTAGGGACTATTTTAAAGGGCATCTGAACTACAAGGTACACTTTTTATAAATCAAGTCTTAGTATGACACAATGTGCATTTGAAGACCAGTGGCATGTTTCGTTAAAAAAAGAGCAAAACTCATTAAAAAACCATGATGGGTTCTTCGTCGTCTGCTTCAGGAGAATGGTGACATTTCATGTATCCTGAAACTTCTGAACAATCGTAATAACACACTTTTGCCATGCGGCCCATCCCTAACTTTTCCCCCCTTAAAGCTCCTCCCAGCACACTGTGGGACACGCCATCATGCTGGGAAATCTTCTGCTCTTCCTTGAAGGGGCATTAGAGCCTCCTGTGGAGCTACAGATAACGACAGTCATCACAAACACTCCACGCTGCCTCTGACAGATCAGTAATACAGCGGTGACCAATCACACACACCCTCACCAAAGGAAACCTCTGCAAAGGTTGAGGACACAATTCTCATTATGCTCTTCAACTCTGGCTGCTTTTATTTTACTGGCTAAGTGAACAGAGGACAGAGTGCTTCAAGAGACAGCCTGTGAGGTAAATGAGGACGCTGAAGCGAGCCGTGCAAAAGAAACCCTGAGCTGCACTTTTGAATGCTACGGTGTCCATTGATATGTATATAGGAAACTGGAGTAGCAGGGTTTGAGAGTTTGCCAGAGGGTTTTTAATGCTCATCCCAATGCCAACCCATTTTCTTTCACAGGCTTAAGAGCTGGATTAACCTTTCCATACAAACAAAAGTTGGTTAGATGAAAAAGCATTCTATTTCGTTTATCTGACTTTCTGTTTCCAGGCGGATGCCTCCGTGCTGCAGAAAATGAGCGTCGCGTTTCATCTCTGCTGGAGTTCCCTAAATCCAGGTGAGTGTGTGTGTGAGAGTGTGCGAGAGTGAAAGAGAGAGAGTCCTGTACCCCCACCCAGAACACAGTCACCCCCAACTGCTGAGTTTAATAAGGCTGTCACTTATCAGGAACTCACGAAACGAGTTCCTCTTATTTCTGAGAACATATAGTCACAAATCCTGACAATAAGGGCTTAAGCAGGAGCTTTGAGCAAATCCTGTTTCCAGTATGAGAACTACACGCTTAAACACGACCCCAAAGGGTTCTTTGTGCCAAGAACCATTTAGTTCCCTACAGAACCGTGTTTGTAAAGGAGATGTGTGTTTGGGAGTAAGCTTTCAGAGGAATAAGAAACCCTTAACGTAAAGGTTCCGTACCAGTTTTCGGGTTCTCTACAAGAGTCTTTGCATTGAGGGAGGTTCTTGTAACTTCTTCATTCTCACACGTCTCATTTACAAAAATGGATGACTAGTCCTGGTTCTTCCATGGCATCACTCAAGAAACCCTTTCCGCCGTCTTTAGGGAGGTGGGGGGCGGCTTGACCAAACGAAAGCCAAGTTTTTGTAGACGTGGGACACTAGTCTTGTCAGTAAGGGCCCTGTGGACACACGGGCAGGTGCTAGATTGTACATCATTTCCACGTGAATAAAATAAATCGCACACACACTTCATACACAAAGCAAACTGAAAGACAGCAGTGAGTTTGGTGTAATCTTACTCATGTTAAAACAATGTGCACATCTGAATCAAGTAAATAACATCGCTCCACCTCCACCTAGACAAACGCAGACTCAGAAGACCCCTCTAACCTGACGAGGTATCTCACCTTGATCCTTGATTGATTTCAGGCAATGATTACACAACATGGATCTTGAATACAGTGCGTTCGTTTGGTTTGGAGAAGTGATCAATTAAAGCCGCTGTCCAGTTTGAGGGTTGATGTTTAAAACAGAAAAGCTTCAAAAGCTTCAGACCTCATGTTTCCTGCCGGCGTACCAGTGTGTCGGGAAAATCAGCTTTGCCTGACTTGAGGCCAGAGTTGATTGAATTTACAGCGGTTCAGTAAAGTCCTCTATTGCTCTTAAACTCGAAACCACCACGTCTTAAAGCCACTGCTGGACCCTTAATTCCCCCGAGCGGCAGTAATGTGGGAAAACGTGTGGTGATACAAAGAAAACCTCAAACACAGGTTTGTTTGTTTCCTAATGCCTGGAACTTGGTTGACCTCAAGCACAGTAAACCTTCCCTATGCCAACTACACCATTACACACTACCTCTGCAACACACGGTTTTATTGTTGTATACTTTATTCAAGTTTAGGGACCTACCAAACTACATTATATTAAACCTGTTTAGGGTTTATGTGCCATGCAATGTGTTCCATTCATTCAGAACCGAATGGCACCATTGAACCGAGCACTGCACTCATTTTTTGGGGGAAAGGCGGTGTGGATTTGTTGCAGCTACAGACCAAAGCAGGCGGATCCGTCCGCTGAGTGAAAGTGTGAGGATGAAGTGAAGCTGCATGACATCTCACAGGAAGTTCCAGGCAGAATGCCGTATGGGACATGACGCACTAGCCATTTGAAAAATGTTTATTTTTTTTTTAAACGAAAAAAATTTGAACGCTCGCGCCACTGACGCACCGGCGCCTCGGTTTCTGTCGCGCGTCTCTTGGCACCGTGTGCGCCGCTGACATTTGGGAGTGAAAGCCATCTGTGAGCGAACTCACACAACCCCAGCCGAGCCAAAAGGTTAGCGGAATAACTTCGTTTCTTGTTTCCAAATGCCAGCTCTCCTTGATGTTAATGATGAAGGCTGCTTGTTTGGGGAGAACGCGTTCCTTCCGGATACACATGCAAACAGGATGAAGAGGTCAGTTCAGTTTCTCTGTGCTGACTTTGGTGACCTCAGTTAGAGGCAACAAGTTCAAAATCAACGTCCTCAGTATGAGATCATCCACCTCCTGCCTCTCTGCAGCGTATCCAGCATTTATGAGCTGTGGAAAGACTCAGAGCGCTTGAGTGAGGAGAAGTTCAGCTAGGACCCTTGTTATTATCACATGATTCATGGCCATCAAACGTTCAGCTATCTTTTCCAGGCCAGTTGCACTGGTGGCGAACTGGATGTGGGCAGGAGAGAAATCAATTCCATTCCATTAACTCCCACTGCTGAGGCCAGAACTGATCTTCCGGACTGAGCTGGAGCACTGCACATCCCATTCCAGCCTCACGGTCCAGCACAAACATCACAGCCTGGGATCTTTTATGAGGAACCTCCATGATGACGTCTGAGTTGAACTGATCTGGTGCAGGAAGGCAGGAGGTGGCTGCTTTTTAGTTAACGAGGGCATTTTGGTTGGAGACAGAGGTGTTAAACACTCCTGCCAAATGATTCCAGGTGTGAAACCTGGCAGCTTTCGCTCCTGTGGCCGCTTTCTCTTCCTTCTTGCTTCCTTCATCCTCATTTCCTCTCTCCTTTCATTTTCTCTTTCTCCTCACAAACACAAGGATAACAGGCACACACACACACACACACACTAGCAGTTAATACCATGGACCGAGAACCACTGCGATTATTTTGCTACATATTGCAATTGGTGTCTTTCATGCGTTCATTTGTCTGAACTAATTTGACCAAAATGTATTTACTGCTGCTGGATCACACTAAAACCTTCATTCGTTACACGATGGTTTGTAAACAACCAGCACTAATCAACAACTCGGTCCCATTAATAGATTATGCCACAACTGAATACGGTCATCATTTTCGTCTTTCAAACTGTGTTCAAAATATTTAACAGCAAACCTCATATTATCATTGCAGCCCCAGGCAAAACACACACAGAAACTCACCAGGATTTGGTTGGGACACTCACAGCATACAATAAAAAAAAATTCCTTATTGGTTAGAGGCCCATTTGCATACTGCAGGCTTCGGCAAAGTTCAATTTCACAATAAGAGTTAACAGACGATATTTTGTAAAGACTCCATATGCATGCCCCCCTCAAAAAGTGGGGAGATGGTAAACAAATTTCTTTATGAAAGCCTAATTTTCTCTTTTCCTTACAGACGGCAGGTCTAATTTTAGCGCTGTGAGCAGTGAGGGCAGATGTGTAACTCTGGAAAAGGGCAAAAGCTCTGAAGGCACGCAGCTCCTCAGTAATCCTGAAGAACACCAGAGCGGATCTGAGAGTTTTCTGCTCCTGACGAGCGTATTAAAAGAGACACTGCCCAAACGAGCGTGCCACTTAAAAGGCTGCGTCAGTGATCCCCTCTTAAATGCCGACAAAAGGATTCTCAGCCTTCAGGATCCACGTTTTGAGCCAGAGGCGGTGCACTGGAGTCTCAGAAAGGATTGGAGGATTCGAGCCCTAAATATAACTGCGGATACAGAGGCAGTTTTTACAAGCACCGCTCTAAGCTCAGGTACTCAAAAGCAGGATATCCGGCGATCTTAAAGATGGCTCTGTTTTTTGTGACAATCCCCAGGATTTAAGAGAGCAGAAGGCTGCGGTTCCGTCTCCCGAAGGGAAATCACAGCATGGTAAGCTCTGTTGCCTGGGGTCATTTAAATGCAGCCCAAATTTCTCCTTATATAATCCGAGAATAAGAGACGAGAGAACTTTTTCTGGGACTTTTCTCAATCCCTGCTGTGCAAGGGCTTTGAAACGAACTCGTTCAGCCTCGCCTGGCTTTTATATCTACTTTTGAAAACTTTCACACGTATGAGGAACTGCCAGGAGAGTCCTCCTTCACGCTCGCATCTGGTTCTCCAGTGTATTGGAGGATGTGCATTTTGTGTGGTACAGCAGACCACAGCCAAATATCAATATCTGGAACGCTTCCAAGCTGGTACTGAATTAGAAGAAAGCCTGATGATGCTCCGAGCGTGACGAATCAAAGGACTTGCGTATGAAAACATTCATCCGCGTTGCCGTTTATGGAACACAGTAGCGTCACACCATCCATTTTTGAACATGCTGATGATTTTCACAGAGGTTAGAACCAAGATATTGGAAACTCTGAAAAGAAGTCATCTAGAAGGCAAGAACACAGAGGCTGTGTGTCTCACACTGTAGAAAGATTTGATCATCAGAGGAGTCATTTCACTGTGTAATAGTGTATACACAAATACTTTCAGGACTTGCTCTGTGATTGGAAAAGTTTAATCAATCCATATTAAAGCCCAACATGGTCTTTACACATCCAAGTACTGACAGACAAATCATATTCTGGCTTTTGGACGCTCTCTGTATTTTTCCTAATTGGCTGCTCGGCTCTGCCTGCAGTATGAACATTAAACTTTGGACAGTCAGCTCGCTTTTTAAACATAAGTAAAGGTTTTCTTGTAAGTAAACGTTTTCTTTATTTGATCCAAGTGACATAAAATAGATCAAGTTTGAAAACCAAGTTTGAAATTGTGTGCGCATCTCATCAAGTCTTGCAAAGAAGATAAGTGGACATGATCATTATTCAGTTCTTCATCTTAAAATGTCATACAGTGGTACCCCGCTTAATGAACGCCTCACAGAACGAACGTTCCGCGTAACGAACGCCGCCTCGGACGCGCGCGTGACTCGCAGAATGAATGCGTTTCACACAGCGAACCGCACGTCGCACGTGAAAATCGAGTTTTACGTTAAAAAAAATGTCTGAATCCGGCCAGATGTGTCTCAGATGAAGACAAAGCATCATGTTGGGTTGTTTCTCCCCATTAGTGTCATTTTTTTCCTGTTTTGATGTGTTTTTGGTGTCTGTGTGTTTACTGGTGGTTAAAACTGAAGGTATTCTCGTTGCAGGACGACTTTTTCGCGAGTTAAACTGCAAATGTTTTCCTTGTTTCTGTGAAGTGTGAACCTCAAGAAAAAAACCCAAACATCATTCCCTGCTTTGGTGAATGTTTTACTAGTTTCCCCCCCATTAACGGTGCTGTGTCTTCATTTTTTTTAGTAATTTTTTTGATTTTTTGCGGCGACCTGGAACGTATTACACAATTTCTTATAGAAGTTTACGGGAAATTGTGTTTCGCACAACAAACTCCCCGCATAACGAACGTGCCGCCGGGACGGATTGCGTTTGTTATGCGGGGTACTACTGTACACTGAATACTAGTAATTATTTACTAACTACTAGGGCCTTCACTATCCATTGTGGTAGAAATCAACTCTACCTCTTGTTTAGAAAATTAATTATGTAATCATTTAAAAAAGAACAATCAATAACTGAGCAATAACAAACAAACAAATGGACAAATCCTCTTTCAGGAGAACGTAAAACATGCTTTCTCATCAAACTGTCCGATAATCATTGCTGATTTAACTAAAGGGTAAATATAAAAAATATAATCAAAGTTACGTGGTTATGAGAGGGAGGAACTCATATTTCATAATTATATATTCTTTTGAACATGCAATCCAGCAAGACCAAAGTTCAGACAAAAACAGCCTGGCAGGGACCAAACCAGCATCACTATCATTATGTGTGTGACTATGTGCATTATTTTTGCTATGATGTGCAACAGTCCACCATCTGCAATATTGTGCAACGTTCTTATCGGTGGTTAAACATTATGTGTGATGTTTTCTAAATGGGTGCTGAATCACTTCATTATGTTTAATAATAATGTGCAATAGTCTTACATGTACAATATTACTACTTATGTCAATATTACTTTTTATTACTTAATATTACTACTGATCTCTACTAAGTACTAACTAACGTACTCTACTAACATACTCCAAACTACCATTTGTGTCGGTAGATTTCACTCAACTGTGTTACTTCTATAGAGTATTTATTTCTACAGATTTTTTATTTTGATTTTATTTAGACTTCATATTTTATATTGTTCTTGTCTCTCTGTGTCTCTGCAGTCATAACATAAGCAATTTCCTCCGGGATCAATAAAGTTTTCTGATTCTGATTCTGATAACGACCGTGATCGAACAGGACCACACCACGACTGGAACACGTTAGCATGGGGCTAATCCAGGATGCTAGTGTCTGAGGGGGATAAGCTCGCCTCTCTCTCGTGATCCTGCTCTACACCGGCAGGTGGGACAGACAGATAATCCCCAGGCCCAGTAACTTTCTGCAGCGTCGCTTTTCGTCATCCTGCATCTGCCACTCCTCCCCTCAGCGCGGCGCGGACACGGCCTGCTATTCTGGCTCAGTCTTCCGTTTGTATTCCTCCTGGTTTTAAACGGTGCGCACATTTTAAAGCTGTAATTTATTTATATTCTTGCACACAATGCATGACCCAGCTTTCCTGTTACCAGTCTATTCTGTCATACAAAGCATGACGATGCGTTTTTTCTTGCAGCACGACCCAGCGTCAGGCGGTATAAAAACATTCGTGCTCACTGAATGCTCCCGCTTCTAATTCACAACCCACACGCTTTCACGACAGCGGCAGGGCCTTTCTGCCAGTTGTTCACTGCAGAGTTGTATTTTCACCAGAACCGTAAGAATGCCCACTTTACCACCTCACTGGTGGGAAGCGTGTAGAGAGTCGAGAGGAGAGTGGACCGTACAAAAGCCTTATTATGCTTCACTCACGGTGGATTAAATGAAATCTATATTGACTCCGTCTGTGCTGGAACTCGTGTCAGTTCTGCAGGCCTGTGCACCAGGGCTGTCACTATACCATCACTGGAACTACGATAGTTTCTTCAAAATAAGTGAACACTGTAGACCAGGGGTCACCAACCTTTTTGAAACTGAGAGCTACTTCACGGGTACTGAGCCATACGAAGGGCTGCCAGTTTGAT
>JBBPCZ010027471.1:0-14028 GCA_037974445.1 Brycinus macrolepidotus
TCATGAAGAAGAAGAAGAAAAAAATTAACCCTGTCCCTGCGGTTGCCGCGGTTTCTGCGGTTGCTTTCCTTCCTCTGCGGTTGGCTTGTCAATAGCGCGGTATTACAATATTGCGGTTATCGCGACAGCCCTAGGTATAATTAAATATTTCTTGAGGCAAAGGAAAACTGTGCACAAATTTCAGAATCTTAATCAAATACTCTCCATTTGGTATGAGTCTCATGCTATAGTAACTCACAATTTGGTTCAATACACAATTCAGGACTCACAATTCAACACACTCACGATATTTTCAACACATTAAGAAAAAAAAATCAGTATTCTCGCAATGTTTAGAACAAGATTTGAATGAAGAAAAATGATGACTGTATTCAAATGCAGCACAATTTACTAATGAGACTAGGGCTGGAAGGCAGTGGGAGGGTGATGTATGACATAAACGCACGGGGCTGGATTGTTGACTGACACTGGTTGAATACTATAATCAATGCAGATCCATGAAATATCAATTAATAGAATGTTTATTCTTCACAATGCATTGCAACATGTCCGTGATGTATACTGTTACAATTCTGCGTCGCAATATCACAATATTTCAATGCATTGGGGTTAAAAATAAACTTCAAACGAATGATAATGTTGCACGGAGACACATGAAGCATAGAAGAGACACAAGCTTCTGCTTAAATATTATTCGATTCTATTAGGCTATTACAATGTCAAGGTCAAACTGTTAAATGACCATTATTAAAATGATTTGTAAAAATGACCAATACTCTGGAGAGCTCTAAGATGAAAAGTGTCACGCCCGCGATGCCTGGTACAGGCCCTTCTCACTCTCGGAACCACAGAACTTGGGAGGTACCTGGTTTGTTTTTGTCATGGATTAAAGCAAAAAAAAAAAAAAAAAAATCTTCTGCCGGAATTTTTTTTTTTTTTTTTTTTTTTAAACCAAATGCTCCATGTTGCGGGCCCATTCCTGCTTCCCACTGCCATTCTTCTGTTAACAGCAAGGAAACGGACTCCAAAACTGCTGTTATTTATTTATTTTTAACGGAGCATAAGCTTCCGCAGCACTTGCGACACAGGAGCCACTGTCCTGAATCTTGAGCTTCGGAGATATGGCTTCTTTATCTATTTAAGCAGTGGGTTTTCTCCACTGTTTTCCGACCTCTTTAGCTACTATTAGCGAATGAGACACTTCATGACACACCGCTGACTTCCAATCATAAATACGTTCTATTCCGATCTTTTTTGAAAATGTAAAATATACTACTACTAGCCTATTATTATGCCCTATTATTATTATTATTATTATTATTATTATTATTACGCCAGGCAACAAGAAGCCTGTGCCATTCACCCTTTTGCAGATCTCGTCTTTGTTTTGGGACATTAAAAGCTTTTGAGACTGATGTGGCACGAAATGCTGGGGAATTATTTTCTCCTTACTATGAAGTTTGGCATCTTAAACAAGGGTCGGGAAATAGCTTGAAGCCTCTAGGCTACTCCGCAGCCGTCAATATGTAAGCGAACTCCTGAAACCAAAATGTTTATTTGTATTTTTAGGAAGAATAATTAAATCGTAATTAAAACAAAGAAAAAGACAGCCTTTCCAGAGCTTTGTCTGCCAAAGCTTGTTTAGCACCCCCGCCCGTCCCCCAATTCTTTTCCTTCAGATCTGCATCAATCTCATTATTAACCTTTAGTACACTCAGTTGACGGAAATCCGTCATAGCGACGGAAAACTTTAATCCATGGTTTTTGTTTTACCTCACTTCCTGTGTATGTCACCACATGCTTTGGTCCACTCGCTGTCTAATTCTAATCACCCCTTGTTTCCACCCTGTTTGGGTCGAGCTGTTAAGCCAGCTCGAACCAAAAGCCAACCGTCCAGTCGCCATCATCCCTGAAGTTAGCTGTGTGTGTAAATTATGCCTAGGTTTGTGCTCATCGTTAGCACTATTTGTTACAGTGGCCCTGCTGCCTTGTCGCTGACTTTGGCTTCGCACCCCTGTCCCACACTTTTTTCTAAATAAACAGTCTGCATTTCAGCACGTGTCCCTGCTGGTTCCTCTCCACATGCAAGCCATGCCAGTGTCAGTTAGATCTGTTTGTTATAAACACCTTTAATCTGATTCACATGAGTAACGCAAAGTAAAACTTTCCTGAAAGACTGAAAACCACAGACAGTTCAAATGTAGTGATCCACATAAGTTTCATTTCTGTTGTACACATCCTATCTAGTTGAACTTCTCCATCCCAGCACCACTGTATCCACAAGCAGGTTCTCCAGACATAGTCCACATGTCCAGTGTGTCACACCTCTGTCTGTTCCTCCTTCCTCTCTCTCTCTTACATTTTTATTATGTGTCTGGCTTGCAGTCTTGTCTGGAGGATTTCCGCAACTTGTAACTTTAAGAATGAACTACATAGACTACATAAATACTATTAGACTAAGCCCACTTTTCCCATCATCACATTACATGTACCTCTGTAATTTACAATAAATGTTAGAAGACAGACTATAGGCATCCAGTAGCAATCAGGTTTTACTGTTTTGTTATTTGTTTTCTTATACACTACATCGAGAAATTTTGTTATTACTTCATACATGGGTCCCATTAATTTTCAGTAAAAATCTCAAGAGAGTTTTGTTGTGGGAAATTACAATATAAAACCCATTTTAGGATTTTTTTTTTCCAATTCGGGAAAATTTTCCTAAATATGACTGCTCGCAGCACAGTAAAAAAATTCACAACAAATCTTGAGTCAATTATAAGTAAAGTCCACATAATACATACTCTGCTCACTGGGTCATGCACAATTACACATTCTTAACACTTTATTTTTACAAAGGCTACATATATATAAGGCTATGTATTACATAAGCGGCACATTTTACTTCATATTAATTAGAATCACAACTCTGGCCACCAAAATAAATTAAATCACAAAATGTAACTATCCAATTAATTTTCAAGCATGTCACTCCAGTCAAAAATGTCAGTAGTTAATCAAATGACTGCTGCCGTAGATGTATTGCGATATCTCCTTTTATGCAAAAGCTCAAAAATAAATGCGCATTTCTGAGGAGGACAATGTCAGTACATTCTAGATGGCGTTAATCATTGCAATCTGAATTAATTACGGCAGTGTCACCTCAGAGTATTGCAGCCCTCATTTCCAAGTACATCTAACCACCCCAACAACATTAAAGAAAGAGCCCAGGCTTGCACTCTTTACTTTCTAACCTCGTCCTTGTTTCTGTCCCACCGATCTTTCTGTGTGTGTGTGTGTGTGTGTGTGTGTGTGTGTGTGTGTGTGTGTGTGTGTGTGTGTGTACTCATAGCAGACAAAATGCAACCCAAAGCCTTGCTCTTGGCAAAGGAAGCTAATCAGAGTCTCGTGATGGAGCCATTAGTACAGCCAAGGGCTGAGCAGTCTAAAGACGCTCAGCGAAACGCCTTTTCAGTGTCCAAGAACAGAAACACATGACTGCTTAGCCTAGTTGTAACAATTTCCCCTAAGCGGTAAGTTACACCCTCTTAATCAACACCATCCTAGCCTCGATTTCCAGGGGACATTGATGCACTGTTATGGCTTTTGAATCAGCCCTCACATTTGAACAGGGAAAGCCGTTTCATTTTCAAGACAATGATTTCCTTTGAGTTAATGAAACACATAATGTCAGGAAAATCCAAGATGTACAACCTTGTTCCTTTGTGCATCATACACACAACTCATTAGTACACATCTCATGCTAATTCCACAGTGAAATCCAGAAAATACTGCAGAACTCTACCCAGTAGTGATGCGTGGGTCATGATTTATGACCCACACTTACCCAACCTGACATGAGAGCTAACCTGCCTTGCTGTCCAAACCTGCAATCAAACTCATTAATCTATAACATACACCCGACCCGACCCCCAGTGTTTCTGTATAACTTACTTGAAATGCATCCTCACATTTTGACATGCTCTGCTTGTACCCACAAAATTTTCTGGCTGTCTGACCCACGAGTCAACTGGCAAGACCTGCGAGTTACAAGTTGACCAGCACATCACTTCTACTCAAACACCTACTACCTTCTCTGCTCTGCGCTCCAACTCGGTATGAATAAAATCAAACTGATAAGACCAAATACATCAAAGACATACAATACTTATGCTCACCTGAAGTTCTGCTCCCTGTGCTCGACAGTCCATGTACTTCTCCCAGGCCAGGGTGAGATCAGCTGGATGTCGGCTGGCCATGACCTGTCAGGTTCCAGGGCGGTGATGGAGCTACTGACTTCTCATTAGCTCTCCAGTTTTTTTTTGTTTTCACAATCGCCACTAGAAGTTATGCGAAGACATGATTCACGATTTTGACTCGCTACGGCTCCATCAAAACCATCGACTGTGTTTAACTTTTTGAAGCAAATCTATAAATGTGTATCTCCTGAAAAAGAGCAAAGAGCATTAAATCGCAGTCCCCAGTGGTCGGTGTGTTCACGGTTGATGGTCGGTATAGTGTTTTAGAGCAGAAAAGCCCCGACTGCAGAGAACTCCAATGAACCCACAAGACACTCAGCGCTTAGCCTGCTGTTGCAACCTGAGCCGACCGGTTTTCATTCACGACGAATCCATTAATATTCACACCTCTTTATTCGTGTCACATTCCGCTTCTCCCCAGTCTTGGCTGACCGTTATCGCGAATTATAAAAAAAAACTAAATAAACGCCAAGACTGCAGAAACTAGCAGGCTAATTCTAGCTAGTCATGCTAACCAGGCGAATTCCTGTCGAGTTTAATAACACAGGCGGTGAAGCTGTTATGAAGCAAATAAACTGAAACGACACAATAATGTCTTAGCTATCTGCGAGCTGTCGTTAGGTCAGCTCAAAGGTTTTATTTACTTCACTGAAACAGTTCACATCACCTGAGAAGAGAGAATCATCCCTGTATCCACTTGCTACCTCTAGCGCGGGCGCCTCTCACGGGTTTACGACCTGATGTAAACGGCTGTACGGTTACTCTCCTAACTAAAGGACATCAGGACTAACTATCTGCATTATGCAAATACGTTCACTCACCTCTCTCTCCTCAGCAAAAACATGCAGACGTCAAACTACATTAGGAAAATGTCGAGCGAAACATAATACAGGAACTGACGCCTACAAAACACTATTGTGTCGATACTATTGGTGGAAACCGGGCCAACCCACGGTCAATCAAACCATCCGCCTCAGACAATCCACCTCAGTGAGAGACTTTTCCTTTCGCCAATCGTTTCGATAACGGCGAGCCCAGGGTCCCCATGTGGAGGAGGAGCTCTCCGAGTGCGCAGTACTGCACAGTGTCCACCAGGTGGCGCTTCTCCAGCTCAGAGACGACGAGACGACCGGTAATTTCCTGAGGTTAAACTGTGAAAGATTGTGGAATATCTAGAAATAACCAATATCTCAATATCCGATTTAAACATTTGTTATAAACATGACTGAGCACAGCAACAGCAGCCAAATACGGCACCATTACTGTGCACAAGGCCCTGTTATGAGGTCCTGCAGTTTGGGTTCTAACGAGGCCATTTGTTATCAGAAAAAAAGCTCCATAATCGTGGGACAGCTGGTGGTTATGGAGTTGCTCCTGCAGTCAGAAGGTCGTGGGTTTGAATCCCAGAACTGCTAATGGTACCACTGAGGTACCCATGAGCAAGGTAACGTCCCCACACACTGCTCCCTGGGTGCCCCTCGTTGATGGCAGCCCACTGCTTCACTTGGTGAATAGGTTAAATGCAGAGACACCGGTTCACACTGTGTGCTGTGGTGTGTTCACCCGTGACTGTAATGGGCCCCTTTACTTTAACACCCTGCTCATTTTACTCTCTCGTGAGCGCCCTCTATAGTCTGTTCAAAGGAAGCAATAATTTGTCGGGATAATCAGTGGTTTTCAAATCTATTGAAATAAATGATTATTATGGTTTCTCTTTTCAGCAGAAGGTGCAGGCTGGCCTCACCAATCATCAGTTCTTCCTCATCATTAGATGTGTGCATTTCTCTCCCTCTCTCTCTCTCTCTATATATATATACATATATATGTAAATACATGCTTTACTTTGTTTTCTGTCACTAGGTTTAACTGATGTATTTGGCAATACTAATCCAGTGCAGAGAAAGCACAAAAAAGTACAATGTGTCTGTCTTTGTTCTGGATTGGACATCACTTAAAACTGGTCCCCAAAGCCTCTGTTCTAGGCCCACTGCCACTTTACTTACGACCACCACTTGCAATTATAAGCAAGATCTTTCTACACAAATGACATAATTGTAAGGGCCACAATGCAAAACTCCTTCCTACTAATTATCATAGAAGAAATTACCAACATCTCAAAAAAAGCTTTAAATTTTATTGATGGCTTTGCACCAAGAATCAAAGATTCTGTTAATAATCACATAATAGCTGCAGTATTCAGTAACAGTTCTTATTCATCCATCAAATCAATAAACAAATTTGCACTGTGTATAAAGAAATCAGTGTTCTCCACAGAATCATGCAGAGAATATTTAGACTTCAATGATATTTAATTACCTATAGACTTAATCTTAGCATAAAATAAAAAACAATGCTCAAATTTCTGCTCTTTGCTAGCACTACTGAGGAACCTGCTCACCCATTATTTCAAGGTGCCATCAAAAACTTAATGACTAGGTATAATACAGAAACATTAATGACTGATATTCTGTACAGAAAACTTGAAGATCCTTATAGGATCACAGACTTTTGTAAATGTCTGTCAATCTTGAGTATTTATAACAGTCCATAGTCTGGGTGTCTCTACAGACATTTTTCAAGCAAGGTTGAAACCCTGGTTGTGTTCAATAGCCTGGAGAAGTTTCTCCTGGAGTATTTCACGGGTGCTGTACTTGGGCAGGTCCAGCAGATTGAAGCAGGTGTGGGCCACTGGAAGATAGTGCTCTCCACCGCCAGTGGGTTGGATGACTAACCCGAGACTCTTCATTCCCAGAATAGGGATACGATCACTGCCTGTGAGGAACACTGAGAATCGACAAAAAAATACAGATGTTATTACTTAAGATAAGATAAACCTTTATTAGTCCCACAAGTGGGAAATTTGCAAGTATATTCAGACATGAATGATTTTATATGACCTAGGGATGTCTATTAACTTTTGAAATGTAATAATATTTGAGCATCCAGTTCATAAATGAATATTCAGTAAACTACCGGGAAGAAAAAAACAACCAAAAAATAAGACAAATCATCTTCTGCTTTTGGCTGCTCCCGATTAAGGTCGCCACAGCGGATCAATCGTCTCCATATCCATCCTCCTCTCTCACACCAGCTGCCTGCATGTCCTCCCTCACCACATCCATAAACCTCACACTAGGCCCTCCTCTTTTCCTCTTCCCTGCAGCTCCATCCTCAGCATCCTTCTCCCAACATACTCAGAGTCTCTCCTCAGCACATGTCCAAACCAAAGCAATCTTACACCTCTGACTTTTCCTCCAAAAGGTCCTCAAGCTGTCCCTCTAATAAACTCATTCCTGATCCTGTCCACTCTCATCACTCCTAATGGAAATTGTAACATTTTCAACTCTACCTCCAGCTCTGCTTCCTGTCTTTTTGTCAGTGCCACCGTCTTCAAGCCATACAACATAGCTGGTCTCAACAGAGCTGACTTGAACAACACAGGATTCTGAGGAGGACTCATCATCATATGTGCCATGTCAGGTGTCAGAAACCTATAGTTTCTGGACCTAGCTAATATTAATTAGATGCATTAGTCTAGTGCACGCTAAAGCCGTTTTCTCACATGCTTGAAACGTGTCCTTGGCAACAAGCACATGTTAAGATACTCGTGTTTCAGAGCAGTGAAGCATAGCAACTCACAAATAGAAAAATTTATTAACTATTTACAGCTCTGCAAAATTTCTTACAGTCAAGTTAGTGTTTCTCTGATTATTAGCCTACACATATTGATTTTCTGTTTTCCCAGTATGATTAACTAAATAGAGAATTTGAACATGGTTGACATCAATATCACTGGATCACAAAAAAATAATTTCTGTCTGCTACCTTTGTCTAATCCATGTGTCCTATGCTACATCCAGTGAAGTCTATCATCCATTCTGTCTATCACGTCAGGATCTTAAGTTATGCATGCATCAGATCCCCATCAGAACTGTCACTTTCAGCAGAACAGAATGCAGGAGGAATTGGCACTGGATTTTCTGCATCATGCGGTACTGGTTTAAGAGCAGACTCACAGTCAGGATAGACGAGTTTTGACTTATCCTTCATTGGAAATTCAGAAATTTTAGTCATACAGAAACAGCAGTCTGAGTGATGATCTTTCGGCACAGTAAAGTGCACAGCAGCCCAGTACAGCAGATATGAGACGCCTAGCTTTTATCCTGCTCTCCAGTATTACATCCGAAACAGTACCTGTAAGCAATCATCACTTTCTTGGTCATGATCACACAGCGTGTATTTCCCACAAATGTAACAAAAATTATCAGGATGGTTGACAAAGATGTGCTTACTTCTGTTTTGCTTAAACATTTACCCTATATCCAAGAAAACCCTTAAAATATACAAGCCTGTGATCCGTCTTGTCTTAAACTGAGCTGACATCAGCTCATCGACAAGCCTAAACTGTCACAGCACTGAATTCAACCAGGAAACGTATTTCAAACGAGGCAGTAATACACATACAAGTGACATAAACAGCTGTTATGTTGGTGTGCAACAATACGTGTATCAAAATACCAAATTATTGCAAAACAATGTTATGCCTTAAAATCTGAATGTGCTAGGAACATTTTGATTGCAGATTTGGACTCAGCACAGTCGATTTCATGCAAATCACGTTTTACTTCCAGTGGCAAAATCGTTGTTTTCCAGTGTAATGTGACCATGTTGTCACCTGGCCACACTTACATAGGAATTGCTTCTTCTTCTCCAGAGATAACTCATGAAAAACGTCCCAGAATAACTTGATGGTGGGATGTTCAGCCCAATATTCTCCTCTGTACTCAGCAGACTAAGGAAGATGAAAACAATTCCTGGTTACTGGAGTCCTGTGAATACTGTTATTCTGTAAAACATCATTAGTGACAATTTTTCTTCATTGAGACTCCTATCATAAGTGACAGTTATCATATGCTCATGTCTATCACAATAATATGAGCTGGTAAAAAGTAAGTAGTTAATATGCACACAAAATATTGTCATAGTTAAAAACACAAAAAACAAATTCAGTGCATCCAAACGCATTCACTATCAGAGTTCATGTGAATATGATGAAATATTCTGATATCTCAGACCACTTGTTTGCACGTCTTTGGAACTGAGACCACACCTGGGTAAAGTCAAATTATGGGTAATGTGGTTCAAGTTCATGATATAACACATAACGCGACTGGCTGAGCCACACTCAAAGCCATGAAAAAAATACTCCAATACCACAAAACTATTAAAAATAAAGTTGAATGTCACTATAGTTCATTAAATTATTTTTTTATCTAAATGACTTCTTTTTGAAATTTGTATTTATTATACTTATTGTCTTTTAGAAAAAAAGTAATTTGACCTGGCATACGCAGTCCTTTGCACTCGACTGTACATGTTTTGTCTACATTTAATAAAATCAATAAGCCTCTTTGGTTTGCGCTACAGTGACTGCTCAGTTTTCCAAAGCATTGATGTTCTTTTTTTTTTTTTTTTTTTTACTAGTGCACCTATGATCTTGATCTTATCCTAGAGTTATACAGGTCAACCATTACATGGACTGCTACGTTCTTAGCAGGTCAATTATTGTCATATAATGTGTGTCGAAGTTTATTTTTTTTTGTCAATTTTTAGTCAAAGATCTCATATACTTAAACTTCAATCAACAACAATCGACATAAACCTTGCTGTGCTTGTAGCCCCACATGGCAAACACATGCTATTTACCCAATTTCACACGAATCATCTAAGACGTCACTACAACAACCTTCCACCTGAGGCGATTAAATCATTTAAAAAAGGCAGTACATTTAGCCAATTTCAATCTCTATTTTCTACATTTATTTCCCCACAAAAACGTGTGGTTTCACAGAATGAATGTAAACGTCTCTGACTGTATATCTATATTAAGTTAGAGCACATAAACATTTTAATCCAAAATCTGTAACTAAAAGTGATTAGGTTTATACAGATTATATATAATTATATATAATGCAGTCCTGTTGAAAGACTGTTAATCATTATGGTCAAAGTGAGTAAGCAATTAAGTACAAGCAGACAAACAAATATATAAAAATTTAAAAATGTGATTGTCAAAAACTGTGATATTTGATCACAAGGTCTATCAATATTTGACTGTCATGAAATAAAATCTTTGGTGGAAATTTGCACACAGCTGAAAAACTTTTTTCTGAAGGTAATGCACCATGATCATCGAAAAGCGTCTCTGTGAGGCTTGTTTAACCATAGATATAGAAACATAACATTTGTACATATTTTACTGTTTTTACCTTGTTCAGTGTAACATGCAAAAAAGTACTGGTGTGTACCATACAAGTGGTTAACTTCCTCACTTAGGGTGCTGGAAAAGACTTGAGTAATTCAGTCTAATCTTCTCTCTTCTATTCCGTCAATTTTTCAACTTTTGTTGTTTATACACAAGTACTTTGCCTTTAATGTTCTTCTGATGGTATTTATTTATCAATATATAAAATCATTTGAATTATCTGTGTATGAAATGTGTTATAAAACGATCAGATATAACACTAAAACCACCTGCCTAATTTTGTGGAGGCCACCTTTTTTAATTTCACCATGGTCCAGTTCTGATGCTCACAGGCCCTTTTTAAGTCCACTCAAAGCTGCTCAAATGCTTGCCCATTTTTCCTGCTACAAACACATCAACTATAAGAACCAATGGTTCACGTGCTGCCTAATATATCCCACCCCCAGACAGGTACCAGACATTTATTTTGATCGGTGTATAAATAACCGTGCCTTGCCTTGCTGTGTGAGGGATGCAGTTTTCAGAGAGGCTGTGTGAACAGTGGAAGCCTAACAGTCCTACCAACTACGGCCAATGGTATGGGACACAACACAAAAATTAGAGGCAGTAGTCAGCTGTCAGCTTGCCGTGTCAAGACCCTTGAGAAGTCTTAAAAACAGTTTCAGAACAAAATATGATAGACCTTATGACCTGTCATCCACCCGTTTCTTTTATATAGATTTTCATACCTTCTCTAGCTCCTTCCAGTCATAGTTTGTGTTCCCTATTACCATTGCTTGGAGTTCGTTTGGCTGAAAAAGCTCCAGGACTTTCCCTCCACATACTTTATGGAATCCAGCATAAAAGGCATTGAAAAGGGAGGCCACAGATGAGTTGAAGATGTAGTTAACGTAAGCATCTACAAAGTCTTGCCTGAAATTAGATGACAACTGAATTAAGTATAAAATTATGTATGTATATAAGTTTAAAGTATCAAGTAGAACGTACCATATTGCACCTTTCAATCTTTATAAAAAAATAAATAAATAAATAAAAATAAAAAAAAATGTTTACAGTAGCAACAACCTATAAAAGATTCAAAAGTCTGTAAATGTCTCAAACTATTTATAAAAACATATATTCACTCTCATTTCTAATTACATTGGTTTTATATTTAGATACAGGTGTCATTATAGGTGGTCATATAAGTTTAAAGCTATGTGTCATTTATTCTAAGCATATTTGTAAACTATTCAACATTTGAAAATCAATATCCAATTATTATTATTAATTAATGAACAAAAATAGACAATGAATAGTGCAATAGTGCAAAATTATATATAGGCAAACTATCAACTGATTGTTTATGGCAATATACAAATAAATAATTAATTATTGTCATCTGTTTCCAACTGCTTTGCAAATTTAGGCAATTTTAAAGAGTTTCCAAAATTATAAACGAAGCATAAATTTCATCTACTCAGGTTCATTTGCAGCCTGAATCAAAGACAAATGTCACACAAAAGCAGATCTTTAGAAGTTTCCCTATAGTGAGTGATTATGTTGGTATTTTGTGAGATGTTTACTTACAGATACATTATGGATATTACAAAATAAATGGAGTACATAATGATATAACAAAATACCTGTTGTGCTTGGTCACATTAATGTCCATTCCATTAGGCACCAGCTCCAAAACCTCAGTAGCGCCAAAATTTTCCACCGTAATCTGAAATCAGCAAAACACAATAATATCGCTGTATAAACAAAAAAAATCTTCAAATACACACTGTGTAAATATTGAACATAAAATGACTCACAACACAAGATCACAACACCGGAAAAGACATTCGTGAATTCATAAAATATGATCAATGTAATCTTGTCAGTGGTGTTGCAGGAAACAAGCCTGTCTTTTATCATTACTATTTTAATTTAAACTGTATTTTTTTAAAGGAATGTGTCATGATGAATCTCAAATCTCAGTGCCAAAGTATCCAAGTACTGATATATAATTATTTCATGAAAAGGCATCCTGGGAGTTATTGTTAGGAACCCTATACGTACAGGAATTAGAAACACCACTATAATATCACAAAAGGTCTCCTATACAGCTAGACTAAGAATGCTCTGAATAAGAGCATTAGATAAATATGCTAGGATATGTGGCTTCACAAATAAAACCATCTGCTCAACATCTGCAAAAACCTTTTTTTTCATTGATTTGTCTACTTCACAATACCGGCCTGCTTCAGTGACAAATACTGTAGTGAGATTACGTGTAAACTTCATTCATTTCCTTTGGGAGGAATAATATTGCAATATATCTACACATTGAATTTTTAATATTTAAAAAAGCAAAAAACATAACAGTATTGTTGTTAAAGCTGCACTATAATTTTGTATGATGGGCACTAAAATGTTCCACCCATACAGTTTAAATAAAATAGAGTCTGTTTTTGATCATTAAAGTAAGACATGGCCATATTCTAAAGATCAAATTATGTTTTGTTGACTTTCTAAGTTAACATAAATGCACATCCTCAACTCAAATATAATATTAATGAGTTAAATTTAGCAAATTAACAGTAGTTAATACACAGTATTAGAGTATATGTTGGTAATGTTTAGTATTTAACCAAGTCGCTACATAAGTTACTGCACTTGTGATGTAATTTATGACAGCAACATGACAAAAATGTTATCCCTTCAGCCCATAAAGCAACTAAACTGACACTGAAAATGTCATTAAACAAAGATTTTAAGAGATCTTAAGCTTCTTTATCATCTAGGGTCAGCAAAAATCAAGGCAGACTCATGTGTCTCCTTACTTGAATGTTAACTTAAAGAATAACATATTTATTTCAGCATCTTTGTTAAAAATGGATGCCAATGTGTAAAACTACCAAAAATATTTTAATTTTACAACAAACTATTAAAAGAGCAAACAAATGACTGTGGTTACATCTGAAGTGTAAACAAAAGCAGTTTTTAAGAATGTTTACTCCAACACTAACAAGTATTTGAAGAATAAGCAATGCTGTTCAGACCAGCCCTAATTAACAGTAATGGTAATGTGTAGAAGTGTGTTCTCTGTGTAGGATGCAAACATGTTTTCACAAATAGGAAAAAAAAAAAAAAAAAAAAAGTGAAAACATATACACATGGCCCTATCATTGTGTGATTCAAGATGGATCCTTGGTGATGCCACAGTCGAAGACTATATAATTGGCCTTGCTTTCTGTGGTTGGGCACTCCTTCTCCCACCAGTCAGTCAGTTAGCTGATGTAACAGAATTAGCAGTTAGGATTCTCCTCCATGCATTTTCAGCTGTTACTGACTTTGCAATAGTAGCAGTTTGAAAAAATTCAATGGTGCTTTATTTGTCTTGGAAAAAGCACACGCTAGTCTTGCAGGGGCATTTATAGAGTAAAATGTAGAAATAGATGGTTTTCAAATAAGTAATGTCTATATAATGGAGGATTAAAACTGTATGAGGCCCAAACCTTCTTCAGCCCTTTGTAA
>JBBPCZ010027482.1:0-33450 GCA_037974445.1 Brycinus macrolepidotus
TAATAAAAGGCTCCTCGGGTGTCAGGAGTTGCGTTTTTAGGTATATAGGCTATATTATGTAGTACATATATATATATATATATATATATATATATATATATATATGGAACCAGAAAAGGCTCTTTGACTTGTAACACTAGAGGAGCCTTTTTTAGTGCTACAAAATCAATTTTTAAAGATTCTTTAAAGAGCATATAGATGGTTAATCATTAATCATGCAATGAACTATTTAAACATTGATTTGGTCTTGGTTCTTCCGTTGCCTTCCTAAAGACACTGTAAGAAAATATAAGCTACTCTTTACATGATGTGAACATTTCATGAAGAATAGACCAACTGACATGATTCACGGTCACTAGGAATAAAATCTCATTACATTAAAATACGATAGAATTAAGAACAACTTTCCTGCTTTTTTGTCAATATGAGGTTCTGTTACATCTACAACTATGAACACATGGATAAGTAGTAGATTTCACACCATGTTTTACACCATGTTTTAAAGAACTAAATGCATTTACGGTTATCATGTACCTTTCCAGTGCTCGTGGCTTTCCTGTAGTAGACCTTATACTGCAGGTCATCTTTAAAGATATCTCGAATGGTCATCATCTTTTTCTGCTCATTAAAGATAGCTGTCGGCACGTCCTCTACATGGAGAGTTATTGTCCGGAGATCTTCACTCTCCTCAATTTTAAACTCAGGTCTGCTGATGTTGGCTGGAAAAAAAAAAGGGGTCAAAGATCATTTTTGTGGCAATAAGATCTGGATTTGAGTTTTGTAAACGAGGTGTTGAAGTTTACATGCATTTTTCAATGTGTGACTCAGAAACTTACTGTCTTCATAGGGAGTGAACCAGGCAGATGTCGTGTATGGGAGTTCGACCTGGTCAGAGCTCACACCCCGCACTGGTCCTGACACCACATCCGCTTTGTATCGACCTTTCAGGTCTGTGAGTTCAGCAGTTAGATCACATTCGGTTTCACTGATCTGAATACAAAGAGGGCTCCTTTCTGTGTTCCCACCCTGTCTGGAATGGAAAGTTATAAGAGCGATTTAGTTTGAAAACTACTAATCCATTCCACAAGCCTTGTAGTAATCAAAGCATGCTGAAACAAGAACAAGGGTGTGGATTTTTGCAATACCTTTCTACAGAACTAACATCATAACCAATCTTACTATCAGAGTAAACCGCAGCCTTAGTTACAACCTGCACTTATGCTGCGGCCATTAAATGCAACATTTTCTATGCATAGAAGTTATGCAGATGGCATATTATATGGTAGCTGCACACTGAAAATCCATTTAACCCTTTATAAAAAAAACTCACTTTGCATTGTTTTCCATGTAGTTACTGAATAATAAACCTTATTTAATGATGCAGTGTGACTGGTAATGTAAAGGGTTAACATCCATATGCTAAATAAAGTCTATCTTGAAGAATCTGCTCCAATACTAAACTCATAAAACAGGTTTCTCAAGAGAAAAAGTTACTTGCAGTCATAAACTGGGCCAAGATTTTAAAAAAGCGACTTCAAGTTCAAAGTGCATGTACTCTTAGTTTCCCAACATTACCCCAGCAAAACTAACTAACTAACTCACTAAATATACAGATAAACAAACAAGTAAATTTAAAAAAATGCTTGTATTTCCCCTCTGTAACCCTTCTCAACATAACCCTAGCAAATGCAACTAATTAAATGCAAATAAAAATAAACAAGCAAATAAATAAATTATTGCTTGTATTCCCCAACATAACCCTAGCAAAACTAACAAACTAACTAACTAAATGTAAATAGAGATAAACAAACAAATAAATAAAAAAATGCTTGCATTTCCCAACATAATCCTAGCAAAACTAACGAAATAAAGATAAGCAAACAAATAAATAAAAAATGCCATAATATCACTCACTTGTTGAACTCCACAGTGTATGTATAGTCCACTGGTTTGGGGCTCCATGTTAACAATGTCTTGAAGTTCAAAGAATTCCAAGTGACATTCTGGGCTTTGGGGAAACTGTCTGCAAAGAGGAGGGCTTTTTTATTAGGACTGTGATCAATAAAACTGCAGAAATAGTTGGGTGAAACTATAAACTATAAGATAAATACAGAGGAGCAGACAGAGTCTTAGATCAGCCAGACTCACCTGAAAGGCAGTCGTGTCCCCGGAGCAGAGCCCACACACACAGAAGGCTGAAGAGGGGAGTCTGCATTGTGCTCTTCACTGGGGTCTCAGAGGAAGGGCGGGCTCCAGGCTGCTCCTGAGGCTGAAGAGAAACTCCAGGAACCAGGTGAAAAGGCACTGCTGTAAACTCCTGCCGTGTGATTTATACCGTCCTTAAGAATCCGTCTAAAGGGAACGAAAGCTCTCAGGCAGCTGGGATTAGTGGAGTGAGCGAGACACTGCTCATAACTAAACCATGTCCCCTCCTCCAGTCCCTGAGTGGCTCAGACTTCTCCAAACTGAAGCACAATCCAAAGTAGGCGCCTCTCCAATGGCCATATAAGGTCATCCGTTCCGCCTTATGGGGTCTGATGGCTTTTCCCTATTCTGAACTCCAGGGTGACATACAATCAAATCACCAATAAACCCCACTATCAATACTAATTTCAGGCTTAAGTCGTGAATAACAGACATAAAGATAAGTTTAAACGCTAAACCTGATAGCCAGTGTCTGAGAAATTGAGGACACTATGCCTTTCCATTCATATGGGAGTAAAGAAAAGCTACAAATAAAGCTTTTAACTCTTGCAGCCATTGACCTATGTAATAGTTGACAGTAACTGAATGTTGACTATATAATAAGTGAACAGTGCATTGTGTTATGTAAAAACAATTAAAATGTAATTAAATGAAATTAAATTTCATTAATTGACATTTATTTCACTACTAAAACAAATATTTAACTTTTTATCCCGATAGTGATGTTAATCTCCAGTTAACCTCTTTTGCTGATAGTTTGTTTTATTGTTTTATGTCCAAGCAAGACAGCGTTCTAGTTACCATACACCTGTACATCCTACTGGGCACACTAGGTGGTGTATACTGACGGGAACGTTTAATATTCAGTTTATCCACATTTTCGATTTCACTGCTTTATATATATATATGTATATATATGTCATGTTTTGTTTCCGAACAACCTGTAGTGCACAGCATAAAAACAGAATTTAGTTTGCACCAAAAATTGTCTATCTAACAGTTTTTACAGTTCGTTATGAAGAACAAAATTGTGTGCGTTTACATGCTCAAATTACACTTGTGCACCTATGCTAAACAGCTTCTATGAGGATTCTGAGTGTCAGCTTATACTGACTAGAACATTTAATATTTAGTTCATATATAAGAAAACAATGAAGTTGAAAATGTGGATGAATTAAATATTAAACGTTCTGGTCAGTATAAGCTGACGCTCAGAAATTTGGGGGGCAAACTGAATTCTGTTTTCATGCTGTGCACTACAGGTTGTTTGGAAACAAAACGTGACTGTTTTGTTGTTGTGATCATTGTTGGTCCTCATGCTGGTCATAACAATAGTTAACATAATTCTTTGAATGAAAAGCCAGATTTACATTTGTTTACTGGAAACTACAATTTTCTGTAGAGGTACACAGGTTTCATTGACTTGATGCTGCATTCTAATGATGCGAGATGCACTAGAGGCACAGCAGCCAAAATTCTATGTACTAGATAAGTTCCTGTGTTAGAAAGTACAGTAATTGGATGGCAGCCAAAGCAACGGCGACATTTATGTCAGTTGCATAGCAACGTATGGAAGGTCATGACACAGTGTGCGTGAAGAAAACAAGGTTTGTAAGTGGGCCTCTACCAGGGTTCATTTCACAGAGCCTATAGAAAATGACAGCTGGTCGTGAACTGGAAGCTTAGCTTTTCCCTTTCATGTTCATCCCAAAGCAGTTCATGACAAAGCAGACTGTATCCTCAACTAGACTGGGAGGACAGGCATAAAATGAGAACTGACATAATCTTAGTTGTGAGTCCAGATTATATCTGAGAAACTGAGTGAAATTGTAAAAAGGTGAAACTTTACTGTTAAACGAATCAACAGCAATAATAAATAGTTCAACATATTTAGCAAGACTTACAAACAGTTAATAATAACACCTTTTTGTGCAGTGGAAAACCTGCTGGTGTCTCTGCTTATGCCAAGCCACCACATGATGTAAGGCTAGTTTACATTCCAAGCAAAACCCCTTTCATCCATCTAAGAACATTCCCAGCATATAGATTATAATCTCTGTCTCCAAGCATGAAGAACGTGTATAGTAAACATTTACAGGGCGTACAAGCAGAAATCAGACATAATACCTACAACAGAGTATGGGAAGCCACATATATCTGTTAAAGCCATTTCAACATCACGCATTGGTCATGTCATATGTTCTTCCATTACATTATGGTCTGACAAAATTCCCCATAAGAACGTCATTTTTACCAATTCTTTCTTGGTTTCACTCCAGTATGTAGCTGACTCACTGCCACTGTATAAAGGGCCATATGCCAGCAAAGGCCTTTTTCCCATTCAGGAGCTTATGCTAATCAGGCGCTGGTGTCTTACTCTGGCCTGTGGCTTTGCATGCTAAAACCCTTACTGCACACAGAAGCTCAGAACACCAGAGAACTGCCTTACTGGAAAGGGAGGCTTTCTTAAAATTCTCGTAACACTGTTATATATGAGCCTGTTTTTGTGCTACTAATTTGTCTTTGTCTCTAAGTTTTATTGCTAGAGCTTGGGTTCTGTTTATGTAGGAACAACTGGGTTATCAATAAAATGTTCACAGTGTAAAATAAGATGTTACAAAGTAGATTATTGTTGCTTCAAACCCTGTTTTAATTCATAAGAAAGTGGCCTGATACATCTGAAACTGCCACAAGGCTACTCCCTGTAATCCATACCGAGAAGCAGTCATGAAAGTCTGAGACCATGTGTGGATTACTAGAAGTAACGTAGCGTGAATCATTGATCTACAATCACTTTTCTTGCTCCGTCACAACAGTTCACTTACAGTTCATGCAGCTTCCCCTTTTTTATTTCAAATATTATCTGTCACTGATATGCTTGTCAGCTATGATTGACAGTATGACATACCATCTGAAGTGCCAGCATTACTGAGCTGTGATGTAGCTTTATTTAGTTTAAGCACTTTTTTTTTTTACATTGGAGTGACATCATGGGTTTCCTAGTAGCTCTGTCTAAATATAGGGCATGGTGGAGGTGACTCAACTCCATCCCTGATGCATAAGCCACCCACTACATTGTTCTACAGCACATCTTAGTGCGAGCTATGAGTACTTTAGGACTTAAGAATTTAGACTTTAATTATTCAGAAAACTGTTATTCATAATGTATAACTAGCCTAATCTCCTTATCGCAGACAGGTTTATGTAACCTTCAAAAATAGGACCTAATGCCCAAAAATAATTACTTTAAATGTTGATTTGGAAAATTAAAGTAGTTTTTGGTTTGATTGATTACTTTCCAATTGACAGGATGTGCATGATGAGCTTTTCTCACTTAAAAGCATTATTTTTGTGGTGTTATCCCTTACAACCATGACGTATTTCTATCTAGACACATTTGCTATGAAGAGCTATCTGTTCCCATGAAGCAACATTTATCTGCCCTAAAATGTTTGATAGTCAAACAAAACATAGAACCGACGATTAAACCAGAACTCACAGTGACAGATTATGTCTTCCTGTAATACACTTACCTCATGCAGTTGACCGTCATTTGAATTATTATAGGATTAAACCCTCATGATATCAGATGTTTGAAAAGTAGTTGTGCTTGGCTTGCAGTCCAGGACTTACACTGTTACTACCCCCCCAAATTCTAGCCTTTTACTAGAAAAAATGACTGTAAAAACAAATTACTGATTAATTATAGCTGGTAACAAGAAGGAACCAAAGCAAGTTTAAAGACATTAGCACATAAAATTACATAGCATGTATATAAATCTGTGTTTGGTATAGAAAACATTGCTGACCTCTACAGCAACCTAAGGTTTGATTCCCTGTCTAGGTGAACCCATCACACTGCACCGGGTAAGACTCCTGATGCTATATTTGCCAACATCTGTAACACGATTCAACTGTTAGTTACTCTGGATAAGAAAGACAATGCAATTCTCTGAAACATCCTGCCCTGTCTTGCCCATGTGTCTCTCTGTTTTCCCTCTTGTTTACCTTCCCTCTGAATGTGTGTTTCTGTTTTTGTTTTGGTCTTCCTGCTCCACCCTTTGCTTTGCTTTGCATTGTTTGGTCCATTTTGGCCCAGCTCCTGTAGTTGTTGTGTTTTGTGTCTGTTAGATTCTTGTCTTGTTTATTCCCTGTATATCACTTATATAGTCTCTGTAGTTTCCGGTTTTAGTTCTGTTTTTTCCTTTGGTCATTTTCACCCATGTTTAGTGCCATTGCCTCTTATTTCTATGGATTGTTATAAAGGCAGTTTGCACGTGCCTCTTCTCCTGCTTGTCCTTTGTCACATTCTCATTATTTACACTAATTGTTTAGTCACAATAAAAAAGAATCATTTTTCTAAGGTAACCTATAGAGATTGGCTTCATTGTCACTCTTTTTTCATGGCTGAAGGTGACATTTGTTGGAATAGATTATGTCTGCTGAAGACACTTGTGATCTTCGTGAGAGGTACAAGAGCAAAGCATGTAGAGATGGGAGCAACTATAAATTTTGATCAGAGATTGTAAAAGGTCTTTTTCCATTCAAAACCGTTGCCAGGCCAAAACACTGTTCGTAGGCTTCACTGAATCCTTTACAGTTGAAATCCCCTAAACTCCACAGAAGATGTCACATGATGTGATTGTGGAGGATCTGAGGAGACACATCCTGTTATCCTCAGCTGTCCTAGTTATTTTGGCTAGAACTGAAGCAGTATGTGGGCTAGGGGTTACTTATCATGCAGCGCAATCAGAGTAGGTGTATATGTTTGAATCTACCTGCCTTGCCCGTTAGGTCTGTGAATCAGAAATAGTGTGGGGGATATAACAGTTCCTTCCAGCAGTGTGACTAGAAACCTGTTCCAGCATCATAAAGTCCCAGATAGGAAGCGGATGTGAGACATTTCTCACACATATATGGTTGGCTTACATTAGGAACTGGCAACCCGCACTATCAAACTACAAGTCAGATCTGGGCCACTTCTGGAAATTCACATATTAAAAATGTTCATATGGGCCTGATGTCTTACAACAGATATGGGTTATTTCTGGCAGAGCAACAGGAGTATGTTGGTCTTACTTTTGGTAATACTTTTTTTTTTTTTTTTAAACCAATCTGCCTTGATGCTGGGAATACCACTATATATCATAGACTACAGTTTAATTCAAATCTACACAAAATGTGCGAAGAAATGGAATAATCTCCAATCTCCACATATCTTCATGTTTATATCAGAAATCTGTGCTTATATCCACAGGTATTTTAAAAGCTATACTGTGATTTCAAAACAAAGCTAAAACATTTGGAAAACACAAGGAAGTTTGTGAATAAGGGAGACATTTTTTCATGTCAGTAAAAAACTGTTTGTAACCAGAATGTAGAGTATAATCATTTGTTTTGGTTTTGTGTTCTTTACTTTTAGAAACTGAAGGGAGAAAAGAAAGCTTTTTAATTTCAGCCTGTCCTTACACAAATCAGTGTTGCTGCAGCCTCTTCCTGTGCCAGATCAGCACATACCAGTGTTACTCCTGTTTTTACTTAGGACTACACCTCTAGCTGTGATTATGAAATGTGTAAACACTACGCCGATCAGCCAAATTATTAAAATCATGAGCCTAATATTGTATAGGTCCTCTTCCTGTAGGTCTTCAAGCATGGACTGCAAAAGACTTCTGAAGGTGTGTTGTGGTATCTCGCACCAAGACATTAGCAGCAAGTCCTTTAAGTTCTGTAAGTTGCAAGGTGGGGCCTCCATGGATCAGAATAGTTTGTCCAGCAGATCCCACAGATGTTCAATTGGAATCAGATCTGAGGAAGTCAACTCTTTAACAAATCCCTGTCATGTTTCTCAAACCATTCCTGAATACCTTTTACAGAGTGTCAGGGCTCATTATCCTGCTGAAAGAAGCCACTGCCATCAGGCTACACCATTGCCATGAAGATGTACTTGTTCTGCAACACTGTGTAGGTTGATGGTAAATGTCAAAGTATCATCCACATTTATGCCAGCTTCCCCAGGAGAACATTGCCCAGAGCATCACACTGCCACCATCGGCTTGGTTTCTTCCCATTGAGCATCCTGGTGCCATCTCTTTCCTTGCTGACACACACATACACACATACACACATACACACACACACACACACACACACACACACATGTTGTCCACGTGATCTAATAAAAAATATGATTCATCAAACCAGGCCTCCTTCTTCCATTGCTCCATGACCCATTTCTGTTGCTCATGTGCCCACTGTAGGCACTTTCAGCACTGGTCAGGGGTCAGCATGGGCACTCTGACCAGTCTGCGGCTACACAGCTCCATGCAGAGCAAACTGTATTCTGACACCTTTCTATCACAGCCAGCATGAACTTTTTTCAACAATTAGTAGTACAGTAGCTCCTCTTTGGGATTGGACCAGACTGGCTAACCTTCGCTCCCCATGCACATTAATGAGCCATGGCTGTCCTGTCACTGGTTCACTGGTTGTCCTTCCTTGGACCACTTGGTAGGTTCTAACCACTGCATACCAGGAACACCACACAAGATCTGCTGTTTTGGAGATGTAATGTAGCCATCACAATCTGGCCCTTGGCAAAGTCATTAAGATCAATTACAATTGCTTTCAAGACATCAACTTCAAGAACTGACTGCTCACTTGCTTCTTAATATATTCCACGCCTTCACAGGTGCCACCGTACTGATAGAATCACTGTTATTCATTTCACTTACCAGTGTATCAATTCGATAATTGAACCTTTGAAACTGCTTTAGTATAGCGGTTTTGGACTCAGTCCTCGGGCAGCAGTCCTAATGGACCAGTCTAACTGCAGGTTTTTGTTTCAATAAAATCAAAACATCAATTATTTAAATACTGAGACCACCTAAATAAATACAGCATGAATAAACAACATACATTTCTTTGAGACTCCATTCTTTCTGGTGTTCCGCTGCTTGAATCAATCCATCTTTTCAACTCAATCTTGTGAAACAAACAGGACTGGAAGCAATTCAGTACCCTCTGATTCCTGTCACTTGCTTTTGTCAACAGAAGCAGTGACATTCTTGCACGCAATTATCACAATTACTTGATGAAAATCTGTGGTCTGCTGACCTTACAGGCTTAAAGCTGGTGAACACAGAAGGCAGTCCCGCTCCGAAACAGTGGTGCCAAACAGCGGGCAGTGCACAGAAGCTTTTTATCGCTGAGCTGAGTACAGATGCCTGATAAGCAGGGAACACAGAGTTTACATTCCTTTCTCCCTTTCAGGTGAAGGTGTTCCTCAAGTCACAGTGCTCTTGAGGAGTGTTCCTCTCAGGGCTGCGGTAGGCACTTGGCCATTCAGATAGACTTTATACAAGAAGGGAAATTTTTTCAATGCCTGCTTTTCCGACTCACTGCCTACTTTCAGAACACACAAACAAAACAGCACTCAAACAGGGACAAAGGCCTGGCCTCACAGTGAAAACTCTGAGACTGGAACGCTGTGGCTGTATTAGTATGAGAAAAATGATAATTGCGATTATTTTGAGTGGTACTGTGATCACAAACATTAAACTGTTTACTTGTTCCAAGTAGGATTCCAAGTTATATTTGGATACTTTTGTCATTTTGATAGATGAGAAAAACATAGATTTAGAGACTGTAAAACTACAAAAACTAAAATTACTTAGAAAGCTTGCTTTACAGGTTTCTTAATTCATCCTATATGATACTTTCGGTTTGTTTCAGAACATACATATATAAATAATCTTATGAATTATGTTTTGAGCACATCATAAGCTCTCTGGAAAACGTACATTAGAGATCACATGTTTTTAAAGAAAGTCTTTGGCCTTAGCCATCTTTGGAGAATATTAAAAAATGACAATAATTCAACATTTGCAAATGGAAGCGTTTGAAAGTCTTAAGTCATTGAGCTGTCACTTGTCACTGTAAGAAAGAAGCTTTACAGAGATTCTGGTTTGGAAAACTCATTAAGATTGCATCAGAGGTTCAATTCTAACTAGTTTTTAAAACAGATTAATTGATTTCTCTTTCTCAGGACATTCATAAACCACAAGCTCTTGCACTGAAAAAGAGTTTCGCAATGATTATGTGGAACAGTATTCATTCAGTAATGCTCTTCTTACAAAGGTATCAAAAGGAAGGAATTTGAAAGAAATAGTCCACAAAATGTGTTGACAATTCTGACAATACCTAACCAATAAGGAAAAGTTTTAGCAATAAATTGCTCCATAACCTCTGGGTAACTGAGTTCAATATTGTCTGTGTGTGCTGGAGCAGAGCCTGGATTCAAGAAGTGCTACATTCTTCATAACAGGATCTTTACAGGATAAAAACAATAGATTATGGTGGTGTAAAGTGGCATTTGGCAGACCCTCTTATCCAGAGCAACTTACAATCTGGTGCAGCACAGATAAAGTGTGTGAACAGAAGGGAGTTTGCATGTTTCGATGTGCTGGCTGTTCCCAGGACTGATTTTGTCTATTTTCAGGAGGAAGTTTTATTTCTGCCTTTTTCACCACTGGTGGCGGATCAAATCCATGTTGCTGAGTGTGCTTTATGGTTAGGTTCAACTGATATTCTGTAACTTAGAGGGAACAAAATGTCTGTAAAGGGGGCATTTGGCTGACGCTCTTATCATTAGTTACAGGGACAGTCCCCCTGGAGCAACTGAGGGTTAAGTGTCTTGCTCAAGGACACAGTGGTAGAAAGTGGGGGGGTTTGAACTTTGTGGTCATCGGCTTCACAGGCAAGTGTTTTTACCCACTAGGCTACTACCACCCCTGTCTGTACCCAGCTGTGTCCACTCACGCGGTTCCATTTTGGAATTTGTAGACTTCGGGGGGTTTCACTTTGTCACTCCATTTGTAACAATATTTACAAGCTCACATAAGTGACTGTGGAATGGCTATTTGAGGATAGGTACCTAAACTGAAGTGATTTGTCAGTCAGTAAGTGTGTTTTATTTGTAAAATGCTATATAACATCAGAATAAATACAATCAAATCACTGCAAAACATTTTTAACCTGAACAAAATCTTGCTTGAGGTTTGAATTCATTCAAGTTTAGATGACAAAGGAACAAAATGGTACAAGAGAGCTTTGTTCTCTTAACTTACAATTAGAAGTTCAGTGAATTTCCAGGGTCAAGCATGGTTAGTTGCTTTTTTTCAGTTCAAATACTGCAATTTTTTATGATGATGAAATGCAGCTTCATATTTCTGTTTGATACCCCAACCATCACACTGATATGTTAAAGAAGGACATTTTTTAAATGTCTGCCTAATTAAACTTTAAACTGCTGTTCAGAGCAGTTTGATGTAAAATGCTCTGTTCTACAGAATCCCACTGAGACAGAACTGTTCTCAGTGGTGGTGATAAGAACCAAATGTCTGATGAGTAAACTGTCTCTAAAAGCTCCATAAATTGTATTAAATAAACTGACATAAAAAGTACGAAATGAACTGGTTAAGAATATCTGTGATGGACTGGCAACCTGTCCAGGGTGTTTCTCTGCCTTTCGCTCTATAACCACTGGGATAGTCCCCCCCCCCACTCCCCCGTATTGCAAATGGTATGATAATGTGTTATTATGATTACATATGCAAACTCATAAGACACATTTAGATGCTCTGCTCATTTTGAATGGCAAATAATGAATTTGATTCCTTTATAGTAATATACTGTAGACATCACAGCCCTTAGTTCACCACCACTATACAGAAGTCAGTAAGATTCTCTGCAATGAACCAATCCACGCTGAATGACTTTCTTTACAATTCAATGCTGACAATCTGAATTAAGCAGAATTCCCTTTAAAATTCCAGCACACACAGTTATTGGACGATAACTATCTATAATACTAGGCTTCCTTAAAGAGAGGTTTGGAAAATAATATTACTATAACATGAGCCCCTGCTGTGCCTCTATTTTTTTTACTATGTTTTTGTTTACCCTGGCATGTGTTTGTCTGTCATGTGAGTTTGTTGTTGTTTTTTTATGTCAGTCCCCACCTTTGCCCTGCCCCCTTGTTATCCTGTCCACCTGTGTCTTGTCTCTGCCTCCCCCCCTGCCCGGTCCTAGTGCCCTAGCCAGTGTACATACCCCCGTATTTCAGCTTGTCCTTGTGGATTCTCTGTTGTTGGCATCTTGTGGTTTTGTCTATTTCTTAACTAGTGGGCTGTTTCTGTATTTCTGTATTTATGTCCTATTTTGTCCCCTTGTTCCTGCCTTTGTTAAAACCCTGGATAATCTCTTACCTCTATGAGTTTTTTGTTTTTTTGTTTAATTAAATTTGGACTTCCTATTTGCATCCTGACTAAACCCCTGACACTAACACATTTAAAATCACTGAAGTCACTATCTTGGTATCTATGGTATCTATAATTATTCTTTGCTTTTGTAGGAGTAAAAAATTGATTACTGCCCAGTAGCATCTTTTAAATGTAATTTTCTCCAGTGACTTTTGTGGTGCTGTATAAGATGAGTGATGCAAGAAGGGAAATCCAATAGAACAAAATGAAAGCCTGCAGACAACAGAAGGAAACTGCCTTGTAACCCTTTAGATTTTGCATGTCCACTTATCGACATGCATGTCACAGATTCTGGGCAAATGAGTGAAACAATGTAATTGTTGCTTGTGTTTGTTTTACATGCTTCCTTCCCTCCACTGGCATCCACCCTAAAGCAAAGTATTAACACACAGGAATTCAGTCCTTAGCCTCCTCTCACTGGGACATTAACCAAAACAAAGATGTTTGCCGGAATCTAAATTGAGCTGGTCCTTTAAACTTGACCATGGTATGAACAACCAATAGACTGATTCAGAGAGTAAACCACACAAAGGTGACAAAGCAGCCACAACCCAAATATCACAGTGTAAACATGCCCCTTCTCAAACAAATTCTTCAAGCTTCGGTTAACAGAGGTTCCTGTGCTTATCAGCTATGATCCTGTGAGAGACAGACACTCAGTTTCAGAATAACAGAGCTTGAATACCTCATTGATAAATGTCAAAAGCTCTCAACAGCACAGTAGTTTTAAGCAGACATGTGGGAAACAGAGAGAGATGTTTGCATGAGCATAGAAGTTTACCGTACGAATGACAGACTTGGCTCTGCTCACAAAACTGAGTCATGAGAATATTTGCTAGAAAAACAAAGAGCCTGGATAGACTCATTGCCTCAGCTTTGCGAATACTGCCTCACTGGTTTAGTGAGAGCACCTAATGATCTTTCAGTTTTCATGCATACTGATCAGCCCCTGTTCCCAGCCCCAACACAACTGGACAACTGGACAGGATAAATACAAACAGCATACACTACACACATACAGTGTCTTGTATATTAACAAAATATACATTGAACATTTTAAATATGAAAAAGTAGTCCCAGGAAAGGGAACATGACCTCATTTACCACGCCTTGAATTTACCACGGGATGAATTGATCTCTAGACAGTAGAGGTAGGTGGGAGATATTTTCACAGGATAAATTCTTTAGTAATGATTCTGAATGACTAAGTGAGAATCTGCTGAAGCAACATGTAGTTTTACCACTGCTGTCCCTGATAGGCATGTTACAGCACGCTGTTCAGAGACGATGTGTTCCTGCTTGGGTTCACTGCAGACATTAAAGAATGCAGCATGGTGGTTTGAGACCCACCTTTTAAAAGAGAGGGCTATATCTGATTAAGACTACTGAAAAAAAGGCACTCTTTACGCTACTTTCAGCATTTACCCCTCAAGGATCCTTTCGATTCCTCGTTGGAGATTAGTGTGCTTTATAGATTGTGTGGAACAGGTTTGAAACATCAAAACTGAGCTCAAACTCATTTAAACAAAACTTACCAAAGCTTTTTTAAAGTCATAAGTCTTAAGTCACAATGAAAACTTTCTCATAATTATCACTGAATGATTCATAATGAAACACTATTTTTAGAATGATCATTTCTATCTCATACTAAGCAAATTATTATTATTTAGAGTAAATTATTAGCACTGAATATGTTACAATAATGAAAAACTTTCTCAAAATTCTGCAGTATTATCTCAGAATTGTTAGATAGTAAATCATAATAATTAGATACTAAATCAGAAGTGTGCAATACGCTTCATTTAACGTAATGGAAACACTTTCGTAGCAACCCATCCTGAAGTGTTGGTGAATCTTGTCCAGCCCTGTCCTGTTTCCATTCTGCCTTGTCTAGTGTGGTTCCCTTGGTGTCTAGTTTGTTTGTTGCCCAGCTTGTTTGCTTCTCTGCACTATTGTTTGTTTCATCTGTGTCTTGTTAGAGTGTTGTTTATTCATAGCCTCCATGTGCACCTTTGCTTGTATCTGCCTTCTTTGTTTTCTCCCATTCAGTTTTGTGTTATTTGCCTAAATTACACCTAACCTATGGAAAACTGTCTTGCAGCTTGCATGCCTCCTTCATTACAAGAAGACTGAGAAAGCCTTCCTAAAGACTTTATTTTTATGTCCTGGAAGTCATTTTTTCTAGTGCTCTCCAGAGGCCTCACTGTTCTCATCATGAACCATCCTTACACTATCAGACATTTTTGGAAATTTAGTTTCTGGGTGGTCATGTGTTTTCTGCAGTGTCTTTAAAAATGTCTGACTGAAATGGATAAACCTCAGCATTCTCAGAGCAATTAACAACAAAAAAAACTGAAAACATATTGTGTAACAATGTGTCCTCTGTCGTTCTGGATTCACACGGTCATGGCAGCTCTGCTTTCTTGGGTGAAGACAATTTCTCACGTATTAAAGAAGTGAGAATCGTAACCTCACATGCAGAATCAACCAATCAAAACAGGTCAAGCTCTCTTTCCTAGCTCCTCGTTTCAAGTGGCCTTTTGCTTGTTTCCTTTTTGTTCTCCTTTTTTTCCTCTAAGTGGGGGCAGATGTTTGCCATGCATCTGTCCTGTGGTCTGTCCCACAGATGTTACACAACACAGCCAGAGCTAGTGGTCCTGGGTCCATTAATGTCCACAGTAACTCACCAAACAGCTCTTACAGTCATGCAGAAAGCTGCAAACACTTGTAATGAGCACATGTTCTTTTAGTCCTATCCACTCTTTGTCCACAGACGTAGACGTTATATTTGCTCAGCTATCGCATTTATAAGTTCAAACTTACTAATAAGTAGAATGTGGCCCCAAGGAATAGCTTTTAATCATGTTTTGAGACCTATGCAACTCCAAGTGAGACATGAGTCATTTTAAGGCTACAATCAAGCCCACCACTCATGGGTGATTTAAAGGATGGATCACAAGCACATAGCTCAACTAAAGAAACCAAGGATCTCTCCAATACTAACAACTCCACATGTGTTTATAGGCTGTATGCTGTTTTTTGTGGTTAAGTGCTTGGTGTAAGCTCTTAATGTCTGAATCCCTTGATTGTTTTATCCAAAAAGGCTTGTTATGTGACCTGTTCATGGTCACAGAGACCACGTTACAAATGATTTTGTACATTTTACAAATGTAGTGTCTAGACTGTTACGTCAACAGCTGCAATTTAATGGCATTTTACTGGCAAGCGAGTCCCGGGAGATCTATAGTGATTGTAGTTTTATTAAGGTGCATTAAATCTCCCCCGTCTGATAGGGCTCAAGTGCAGAATCATTGTTATGTGAACAAATTAAATCAAATTCTATTTGCAGTTAACCTGAACTCAAAAGGGACCTTTATTCTGTTACTCCATGTCCCTGGTCAAGTTAAGAACAAGTTAAGCACTGGTCAAGTACCATTTAAAAAAATTATCTTGTCTAAATGTAATGAATTTAGCCTCTAAAACAGCTTTTTTTTTATGTCACCATGCAGGTGGGGGCAAATAATTTTAACCAGTAATATCATGTTTAATTTCTTCCTCCAACCACCGCCACCTATAACCAACTGATAGTGGTCAGATTGCTGAGAGACTCTCCCTAATTCCATATTTCACTCATTAATATGTCTTAGTACAGAACCAAAGCACATTACTTTTCCCAAATTCACACTGAATTTAAACTTTCCCATTAAATGCTCTTAAAAGTCTGAGCATGGTTGTTTATAGCAAGAGTGCCTACATTATAACAAGTACACGTAAGTACTTGACAAAACTAGAGGCATCCGGAGAAGTGAGGTGATTCCAAATGAAATAAGGTGAATTATTCATTGAACAGATAGGAAACGTCTATGAGTCCTCAGGGCCTGCCTAGAGAGAACACTCTAATTCATTGTAAAGGTATGAGACCAGTTGCAACTTCCGCTCACAGTTGTTGAATCACGAAGGGTTTGACTAGGTTTTCGCTGAAATAAACAACCATAACATTATCAGGAAAATTGTGATTTTGCTGTGCTGATGATGGCATGACCATTTGTCAAGCCGTTGTCAAAAAACTCAGTAACTTTAAATAAGCTGTACAAGACATGGACATAAAGGTCAAACCGCCAAATACAGTATTAGTATAGAAGGAGAGAAAGAAAGAAAAAAAGACAAAGAAAGAAAGACAAAGAAAGAAAGAAAGAAATGAAGGAAGGAAAGAAATACAAAGAAAGAAAGAAGAAGAAAGAAAAAGAGAAAGAAAGAAAGAAAGACATGAAAAGAAACAGAGAGAAATAAAGAAAGATGAAAAAGAAAAGAAAGAAAGAGAAATAAAGACAGGATGAAGAGTTGTACATGCTCTGAAAGGAAATGCAATTTGCTTTTATTTTCCACACTCGCTGAGGAGGGGAAAATCCTGAAATGCTGTAAAAACAGAAACACACTGTATTTCTGGGAAAACTGAAATGCTGTGTGTGATCTGCAGCCTAAAGGTTAGCGCTCAGCGCTCTCCTGGGGTGTGCAGTTGTTCCAAATCCTGTTGACAGCTGCGATGGTCCTGCTTTCGTACGACTTCCTCCGTGTGTGTTTCAGCCTTTAACAACTGCACCAAAAACCACCATCAGTGATGTTAACAAAGTTTAAAAGACACTCAGCATACTGTGTGTGCTGAGCTGTCAGAACTGTTTTATTATCACAAACCCAGTAAGTGCTTTACTGAGGCGTCATCAGAGTAGTATGTAACTGGATGTCTTGTTAATTCCAGATGGTGACAGACTGATTAGCTCATATTGTTGTGGAATGCCCTGTATGCATTTATGGAGCTAGAAGGAAGCTTTGAAGGAGAAACCATAGCTTCAGAGTTGAGCTCGATACTGTCCATACTGGTGGACAGTGCTGTTTTTTACTCTCCAGAGAGAGGTTTGTTTTCCTGATCTGGCCACTGGCTCAACCCCTGAAAATGTTCTCAGCTGGACAACTTCAAGAAAAAAGACAGGCACACAGCTAAGACAGACTGTTATTAGTTTGAGTGCTCAGACCCCTGACTAAATGAGCTCCATATTACACTTCCTTCCTACTATGTGACCCTCTGCATTTCTCAATGTGCTTTCAGATGGTGGAGGAGACCATTATTTATTTGATGTTTGAGAAGTTATCAAAGAAATTAGTATTTGGTTGTAAGCTAACTTCCAATAACTTAACATTCCACAGATGCCATGTCCATTAGGCTAATCCTTGTCAGAGGAGAAGCCAGATATAGTCTCACATAGTCCAGTTCTCACACTTAAATCATTCTCTTTGTTTAGCTCTTTCTCACACCAGATCAAAAAAAGGGTCCCTACACCCACTTGAGCCTGTCCCAGGGCTGTAAGCATTTCAGTTTAATAGACAGATGGAACATTCATCTCTTAGAAATCTCTAGACCAGGAAGTTGACTCAGAAGGAGAAGAAAAAAAAGCATATAATGTTGCGCTCCCAGAGCGACTCCCCTTTAGCACAGTGACAGTGCCGCAGCTGACACCAAACGGTGGACTGTACAGCGAGAGAGTTTCCTTTATCAGCAAAAGTGACAAGAAAACTGATGACATGCTGGCATAGCCAGTGCATTCCAGAGGCCTCTCAGGCTGTGGTGGTGAGAGAAGGCTCACCATGTGGAGACACAGGGCCCAACTCCGGAAAAGGCTACTTTCGAAGATGCTGACAAAGCACAGCGGTGTGGTTCTGGTCACTCAAAAAAAAAAATACAAAACATATTACACACTCGAGGGAGTCTGGATAGATTTTTTTTTCATGGATGCAATTAAATGTAATCTCAGACATTAAGTCAAGTTTTAAGTTTTGAGTTTCAAGTTTATTGTCATGTGCAGATAACAATGGGACATGATTAACAGTAATGAAATTCTTGGACTCAGAGCCCCCTCAAGTTTGCACAGTAAAAAAATTAAAATATAAAAAATAACCTCAAGTAGAATAAAATAAAAGCATTGAAATAGTGACAGTATTCTGGTAGTAAAATAAAACAGTAAAATAATAGGGTGCATAGTAGACAGTGTTTAATGTTTGCAAGTAGTGTGTGTGTACATATATTCCTGCTTGTGTACAGAGGGTAAGTTTAAAGTGACTGTAGTTTTAAAATGAGTGAAGAAGGAACAGGGTTCAAGGAATAGAATAAAGTAAAGTGGCCCCTTATAGCCAAGCGTGAACACACCACAGCACACAGTGTGAACCTCTTTCTCTGCCTTTAACCCATTCTCTAAGTGAAGTAATGGGCTGCCACCATTGGGGAGGCGCCAGGGGAGCAGTGTGTGAGGACAGTGCCTTGCTCAAGGGTACCTCAGTGGTGCCACTAGCAGTCCTGAGATTTAAAGCCATGACTTTCCGATCGCAGGGGCAACTCCCTAACCACTAGGCCACCAGCCGCCCCATTTAAGGAACGCTTCACGATTTTAGATGTCATCCTGGTGCAGGAGCCATGCCAATCTTCTCTGTATCGTTCCAATTTTAATACATGTGCTGCCGAATAGAATAGAATAGATTAAAACAGTACCATCATATAAGTCATCCTACACTTAAAAATAAAAGGTTCAACAAAGGGTGAGATTATGCTACAGAAGAGCCACTTATGGCTCCCTGAAGAACCTTGTTTGTTTGTTTGAGGTTTGTTAGGGCGAAGAACCTTCTAAATGTTTAAATAACCTTCAGATACACTCTTGAATTGTACCAGATACATATATACATAGCCACTGTCATAACTAAAGAGTTATTGAAGAACCCAGTTTTAGATATGTAATGTAAGGGTTGTAAACTAGTTTAAGGCTTCTTCATACCCACATTTTACACGAATGGTTCTCTCTAAGGAAGGCTTTTTAGAGAAGCAACAGAGATTCTTCTATGGCATCGCTCCAAAGAACTGATTGTATATAAAATTTAGCAGTATAAATTAAACAGTATCCATACTCATGTTCATATACTGAGATATATGTGGTGTAGAAATACATTTAACTGCGGCGTAAAAATACATTTGATATCTCATTACCCATGGCTATCACATTCCTTTCTGAGGGATTTTGATAGCAGCATCCTGTTTATCACTCTGAATCCACAATACTTCATCCCTCCAAAGTCATGCACATAGAATACCACATAAGTTGAATAGTGGGCTATATATTTCTTTATTAGTCCCCACACCAGCTCCTTTTCTCTAGTACTAGTTTGATTTTACAGCTTATTTTTATTTTCCCAAACAGCTAAAGAGGAAGCAAGTGTTTACCAAATACTAAATACCCTTATTGTAAGACTATCAAAACATGAAACACAGCAGCTATGCCATGTGTCAAAATAAGCTCCTGTATTTTTATGTTAAAATACAAAACATACATCACATTTATAGACTCGTGAGTTGCACTTCTACAGATGCCAGTGGTGGATGGGTTGCCAGCCTGCTGTTTAATGATGTTGCAGCACAATGTTGTTAATGACAACAAGGCACAAAACATTCATGTGTTTAACAGGTTACACCTTTTTGTCATTATAATGTTGAACAACAATTTCCAACTTGGTTTTTTTTTATGCAAAACTAACGAAAACTTAACATAGGCTGAAAGTAGCAAGTTAATGTTAGCTTTGTTGGGGGAGAGCTGCATAGCCACAGGCTGGTCAGAGTGCCCATGCTGAACCCTGTCCACCAACGAAAGTGCCTACAATGGGCACGTGAGCATCAGAACTAGACCATGGAGCAGTGGAAGACGGTGGCCTGGTCTGATGAATCATGTTTTCTTTTATATTAAGTGGATAGTGCACTTACTTGAGAAAAAAGAGGAAGAAAGCAAGCTTTAGGCAATGTTCTTTTAGGAAACCTTGGGTCCTGGCATTCATGTGGAATTTTCATGTGGACTTTGTCACAAATCACCTACCAAAGCATCGTTGCAGATCAGCTACACCCCTTCATGGCAAAGATATTCCCTAATGGCAGTGACGTCTTTCAGTGGGATAATATGCTCTGCCACACTACAAGAACTGTTAAAACAAGAACTGTGTTGACTTGGCCTCTAAATTCCCCAGATTTCAAACCAATCGAACATGTGATTATTTTTTGTGTACATGTTGTGTCTGAGATGACGTGTCACTGCCCAAATTATCACACTCATTCCTGGCCCTACACACGCCCACACAGGTTGTTAAGACACCAACTTCCTTTCATAGAAGTGTGAGAGTGCACATAGATGGGCAGATTTGCGTCTGAATGCACCACCCACAACATAAACGAGCAAACATCTGTGTCACTGGTCCACAGACACAAAGTTATTGACCTTATAAAAATTACCAAACAACAAAAAGTCTTCATTGGAAATAACTGACTGATACTATGACTACCTTGTCAACTGAAACTTGCCTATGATTAAACAAGACATGAATTTACACTCAGCCTGCATCTTACTCAGGTGTTACTCAATGGTGCACCTGGAATTTACCCTCCTTTTTTATTACCATGTCTTCTATTTAATTTGGTAGGATTATTATTTATTTTAAGAATGTGGACCTTTCAACGTGTGGCTGAGTGTAAATAAAGTTTCAGAAGGCCAAGTACACCCTGTAGGGCTTTGCCAGATTTCGACAACAATACAGGTTTTGTGTCCACGTTGATGAAGCAGTAAGGACACTCTGGTCTCTTGGCACTTACTGCTACCGAACCGGTTCTGCACCACTGCCATGCTGTACAGTTACAGCAAAGGTTTCAGCCTTCAAGCATTTCTGAATTTGATCTCTTGATTAACTCTATCATGCCTCAAATATCATGAATGATCCATTCAGAGGCTTTGGGCCTTTTAACTCTAACCTAAAATCTGCCCCCATGGTAACTGGGGTGTTTGCCATGTTGGGAAGAGTAAAATATATGTGTGCCAGCACATTTTCTATCACTATAAGAAATAAGCTCCATGCTGCCTTTATTGTTGGATACACTAAGATTCCAAGTTTCTGAGTAAATGTGTGCACACATTCACAACAGAATTCAGAGCGTTAATGGTTTATTATTATTATACTTCATCAAAGTAACAATAAAAAATGACTAATGTGTGAAGCATATTCATGTCTGTATTTATTTAATAAAGTCATGTGTGATGCAAACAAAATAATTTTTTACAGATGATAAATTTCCAACTTTGTTAGCTCATGTTCTTATAAACATCTTATAAGACTAATGTGATAACACCATTGATAAATCACATCAGTTAAAGAGGGCAGCAGATTAAAAAAGAGAAACAGCCTTTTTTATGTATTCATTAAGGGAATAAATGTAAGTACATTTAATTATCCTCAGCTTGCTGTGAGTAATGAGTCCTGAAGGTGCAATGCAGTTAATGATGAGGAATGCATTACTCATTATATTTAAAAAGCACACATTCTACATGATTCGTGTTTTATTGTTTTCCCTGAGGTCCACTCGAGGTACCGTTTTTACCGTTACTGTCAATGTTAGGTTTAAGAACTTTAACAATGTTTACATACATCATCAAACTCTTTTACCTCAAAAAATTTGAAGACCTAAAGGCTCAAAGGCAGCACTGCTACACATAGGATTAAACTTGAGGAGCAGCTGAATGTGAACGTGACAAACTGCACTGAGTGGCCTGTGAAAGCATCTGTACAAACATTACAAACATTTATATATTAAACTGCAAATGGGGAGGCTATAAAATATTTAAAGAATATTTCTGCAATTTTAGGGCAAGATTGTAGGAAGCCTTAACCACAGAAGGAAAATCCACTGGACGCTTGTAAATTCCTGCATGCTAAATGTGCCCAATAATGGCAAACATTAGAACTCAGAAACTACAGAATGCATGTTTTTAATTTCTATAAATGCAGTTTTTCCTCTGAACTCAGGAATGCTGGAAACAATGCTTTGGTAAAGCATATATGACCAACTAATATTCCAGAGTTTCAGAGTAAAAAACATTGCATGCATAGGTGGGCAGGATATGAGGAATGAGGGATAATGTAGACAAAGAGTACAAAGACTCGATAAGAGGAAGGAGTGCCAATCCTGGCCTGCTTGCATCTGTGATTACCTTTTTTGTTCTTCAGTTCAAGGATGTGTTGTTACTTCCTCATTCTCACATGATCCGCCTCCTTGTGGTAGGTCGGTGAGTACATTTACTCCAACCAGCCGTCTCATGCCCTGCCAATGACCCTGCAAACTTTGCAGGGCAACAGTGCCAGAAATCTCCCTGTATCGCCCCGATAAGGTCTTAATGAACTGGTGCTCTGCTGATGACAAATTGATTGCTCTTGTTTAACTCCATAAAACCATAAATCAGAAGATGGAAACTTCACCCCTCCATAACAATCCCATACCCAAACTCAGACATTTACATTGCTGTGTTCTTTGGAACGAAGACTGTGAAGGAGGGGCATGTGATAAGATGGCCTAATGCCCACATGGTCACTGCATTTCATCATGGAACAAAATATGTCTTTTTGTAGTAGTTTTAATAGTTTGAAAATGTCAGCTGCTGTTTATAGCTAATAAAAATGTAATGGTAAATACAGCCTAACAAAACAGTCCAAAATTATTTTAATGACACTTTACATTAACTTACATTACAAGCTACAAACATTTTTTTTCCTTCTGCAGTAAAGTTACTTTTTTTGGAGATTCAAGATTTTGCTTCAATAGCATCAATAGACTGTTCTATGATAAACACAGTCTTAATAGTATTATACACTGTTTCAGTTGAAACTTTGCTGGATTACACTGGAGTTTAAGTTTCTATAATAGTCATCCATAAAACCATAGTAGAGTATAATACAGTATAATAGAGTATAATATAGAGAACCTCATATCCACACACTGTTTGCTAACAACACACCTGAGTATACTGACTGGGGTGGGGCAAAACTTAGTAACTCAGTCGCATTTATGAATTTAGATGTGTCTTGATGTGAAATATTCTACACAACACAAAGTAGAATGTTATCTAAATGTGTTAAAAGCTTCAGCTCTGCATGTTTCAGCTATAATATGTGATGTGCTGCACTGACTTTCGTGTTGTACATTCTGACAGCAATGGCAGCTGCTCCGAATGATGAAATAAACACATGAAGTCGTGTGTCCATAAATCTGATTTGAATCAGATTGAAAAACACCAACAAATGTGGCTTGAATCTGTTTCGATTTGGAAAGCTGTCCTGGACTTCAGCTGCCTGTCTGAACAAGGCTTTATAGAACTAGAATGGAACTTTAATGGTACATAAGATAAGATAAGACAAGATAAGACAAGATAAGATAAGATAAGATAAGATAAGATAAGATAAGATAAGAAAGAACTTTATTTATCCCGAGGGAAATTCTTTTGTCATAAATTTCCCTCGGGATAAATAAAGTTCTTTCTTATCTTATCTTATCTTATCTTATGTAGGCATCTTTCAGCACATGAACTAAAATTTTATCATTTGGATAGTTGTGAGGTTCAGGTGAGGACACTCCGGTACAAGGAAATTGGAAATTGTATGTCATTGGAAAAGGTAGACACAACAATAAATATTTGAAGACTCTGTCGGCCAGTTTAAAAGAGGGTTAAGTGGCCACACAAAGGTCATCAACTGAGCACCACGGCCGAGCCACACCGAAACAAATGACGATCATTAAAAGCAGACGTATAACAGGAAGTCGACTGCAAACACATGTAAACTTCCCATGACAAGTAAACTTCCCATAAAAGTGCATCAATAAATTCTGAGATTGGACAAGGACATGGTGAAGACCGCAGTGTTTGTCCTTTGATATACACAAAGGAAATTCCACACAGACTTCTAATTTAAATCTCATGCAACGTTATCAGTCTCCCTGCTGAACTGCTGGCTCATATAACTTGAAAGACAAGAAACTAAGTTAATCTGAGTTAATTAATTATCTGTACAGGACACTGAACAAATAAACTCAGAGTATTTCAGGGGTCTACACCTACAGTTTTCAGATTTCCCTGCTCAAACACACCTCAGTCAATCCACTAATTACCATCAACAGTTGATCTGTACATCATACTAAGCACACTGTCATATTTTAAAACATTGTTTTCTTTCTCGCAGTTTTGTTACAGCTACAATCTGAAGACTCGAATGTAAACTCAGCTGTAGGATGTACCAGTATAATTTCATATTGCTTCCTCAGACGTAATCACACACTAAACTTCAACAGTGAGGGATCTAACATACACTAGATGATTGTTGGTGGTGAAAAAGGTAGGTCTCTCTACCTTGTACTCAGAGATGAGGGCTATTTACTTCAGAGAGAGTCTATTCATGGAGATATAAATGCCATATCTGTGATATAACGATTTTATGATGCTAAAAGTGTCACAGTGATGAGGCAATTGAATTGAATCAATATTAGACTACTGACTATAAGGAGATTGCGAATTGCTGCTAGAATGAGAACCATTTCTTAACATCTTTCAACAATATTTATCAGGCTCGTATTTATGCATACTTTTCAGTGATGGTTTATGATTAATATTTTATGCTTGACAGGTCCTTAAGCAGGTATGAATGGATACATTCTCTTCAGGGGGCATGGGCAAAACATTTTAAAGAATCATGCTGTACTTTTAGGGGTAGGGGTGGTAGTGGCCTAGTGGGTAGGATACCTGCCTCTGGACCAAGAGGTCATGGGTTTGCATCCTGCCTTCAGCAGACCACCACTGGGTTCCTGAGAAAGAGCTTTAATCCCAAGTTGCTCCAGGGAGACTGTCCCCTGTAGTTAAAGAATGGAAGTCGCTTTGGATAAAAAAGGCGTCTGCTAAATGCAGTAAATGTACTTTTATCAAAGTTTCATCTGATTTACATCAGAGCAGCCTGTTTCAAATTACTTCGGTCAAGTCATGTATAACTGATTAGTCAAGCTTTCCTGAATGTTACTCGGCCACACAACTAAGTGTGTGTTTACAGGTTAATCAAGCAAAATATTACATATATAAATATTGTTCTTAGAATTACATAGTAGATTTTAACCTCTACATACCTCCTGGGATACTGTAAAGGCATGTGGGATTTGAAACTCTAGTGTGAGAGACAAGCACTGTGGGCCTGGATCCAAGTGGATTTTAATGGAGTGAGAAAAAGAAATTAAAAATTACAAAGAGGCAAAATGAACAAATAAAAGAGAAGGACATATATCCACTCACATAATAAACTACAGACACCTGTAACCTAGGGGAGCAGCATGACAAGGGACCATAACCCACACGAAACAAAGACCATGGTGCCATCTGGTGGCTCCCGAAGTGAGCAACAGTCCTAGATGTCACAGAGCATCCTCTCCTAAGCCCTGCTCCAGGCGGGCTAAGAGGAATGTCAGGGTGTCATTGGCGAAAGTTATGGATGAGTTCCATGTCCATGATGTCCGAGGTCGGGAACCAGCAGTGGTCCTCAGGGCCATGGCCTTCTCAGTCAATGAGGTATTCAATCACCTGGCCCACACGAAGTAGGTCAAGGAGACTCATTCACTCTGACCATTAGACTAAGGATGAAAGCCTGAGGACATATTATATATATTAAATATATTATATATTAAAAGACCTTCCAGAACCTTGAGGTGACTTGGGCATGCATCTAGGGGAAATCTGTGGAGGCGTACGATGCAATACAGGAACAGCTCTGTGGCCTCTGGTGCTGTTGGTAACTTGGATAGAGCCACAAAGTGACAAATCTTTGAAAACTGGTTGATCATGGTAAGTAAGATGGTGAGTGTTCCCACACTGGAAAATCGGTGAGGAATTCCAACGAGCCGTGGGACCATGGTCTCGGTTTATTTGATTATTACAATCAACAAATACTGAATAATTGCGTGCACTCACTCTAATTAAATTAGTTCAGCTAATAAATTAAATCCTGATTGCCTTTTATATGAACTCTTTACTTATGGCTCTTCCTACACAAGTTAAGTCAAATTTATTTGTATAGCACATTATCATACACAAAAGATCTTACAATATGCTTTAAAGGAATAGAATGAAAAAAAATAAATAAAATACAATAGAATAAAACAATTACATAAATAAAGGAATACATAGAAAATCAAAGAATAAAATAAGAGAAAATTGAAAGAACAACAGAAGTGCTGATATTTAAAAGCCTATCTGAATAATGTAGAGAGGGTAACAAATAGTCTTATGAAAATGAATTATGTGTCGCTTCAGTGCATAAAACTATACTATATAAACAAATTTCTAGGTAAATACATGACTGTAGGATACGGGTTCTGTAACAGGTATCCAACGTTTCTAGGCCAATATAGTAGAGGACTACAATTCCCATCAACACTTGCGCCACTACACAAATATTGGCCTCACTGTCTTTCCGTAGCCTTCTCAAAACAGACTTGGTGTAGGTAGAGGAGAGAATTAACCGACCAGTTCATCTTGTTTGTAAAGTCATAAATCGATTATTTATTATTATTGTAATATTTGAGACCCATTATATCTCATTTTGACTATAAAATCCTCCATGAAGCCTGTTTGTCTTGATACGCCGAAGTTTACAGGAGAGAGCCATTCTCCCCACACTTAGCTACTTAGCTGTACTTTCTGTGCTGCTCTTTCCAAAGTCCACCTAAATCTGTTTTAATTCATTTTCACTCTTTGTGTTACTTATAAGTTACTATATATCGTAACGTTACCATCCAGGTATTTTGGATTTTTAAAGTAACCCGTGTCTGTATGGGTACCATGTTTGTGTCAGTGATTTTTGGAGCTTTATGCGGTGCTTTTCTGGCGGTTCTGTCTTTTGCTGTCCGCTTGTTTTTGGTCCTGCGTGGAGGATCAGACTGTAAACCTGGAAAGAAGGGCTCCGTGTGTGTTCTTGTAGTGGCCGGATCAGGTAAGACTGTCATATAGCGTCTTGTTATCTTAGACTAACTTCGGCAAGTTGTGGTAAATGCTAAGACGCCTCAGAAGATGACCTGAGGACACTCCACTGTGTACATACATACATACATACATATATAAATCGAGTGTGTACATAAATGTCCACAGTGTGCTTACATACATACACACATCTGTGTGTGTGTATATATTATATATATATATATATATATATATATATATATACACACACACACAGCTCCGGAAAAAAATAAGACACCACAGCAAAAATGTTCAGTTTCTCAGGTTTTATCTTTTATTTCTGCAAGTATTGAACTGAACAGCTTTGCCTTAGTTTTTAAGAACTGCTGACAATATTTCTAATTTCCAAAATAAAAATATTGTTCTTTAAAGCATAATTTTAAAGGAAGTGACAGTATATCAAAATAAGAGCAATGATGCAGTGTTTACAGAACTTGAATAATTAAAAGAAAACAAATCTCTTGTTCATTCTTAAAGAAAATGGCAATAATTACCTTTGACAAACTTCTAGTGGTGTTTTGCCCTCCAGCTGGTCACATTGCAAGAGGAGAGTGTTGATTACAGCAGTGTTTTTTTTTTATACTTTTCCTCATTAAATAAGATGTGATTCAGGTGATCATCTAATCAGTCCCTCATAAAGCAGAATGAGGTGCTTGTGTAGGAATTTAACAGACACTGGCATGGAATGGTTGTCATACTCATAGAGATGCTGATTTATTTATGTATTATGCTGTGTGTGTGTGTGTGTGTGTGTATATATATATATATATATATATATATATACTTACATGCATACAAATGTCTATAAATATTTTTTATATTATTTGTATAGTGTACATTTTATATTATACTGTTGTGTTGTTTAGCTTTTATTCTATTAGTTATGCTGTTTCCACTTTCTTCTTTGTTCTGTCCACTTTGCTGCTGTAACAATGCAAATTTCCCATCCGTGGGACTAATGGACTAATAAAGGGTTTTCTTATCTTATTCACAGGTGGACACACGACAGAGATAATACGTTTGATGGAAAGCTTATCCCAACCTTACACCCCTCGACATTATGTGATCGCAGACACTGACAAGATGAGTGAAGACAAGATTCGCACATTTGAAGCCTCAAAAATGAAAGGCGACAGCCAAGGCCAGGTAAGTTGTTAAGTAGATAGACAACTCTGTGTGGAGCTACAGTTTAGCTCCTACAATGTGCTGCAGATTTACATTTGACCAGCAGATGGCACAACATCCCTTTACTCTCCCAACGTGCAGAAACATGGAAAACACTGAGAGCCCCCAGTCTTCAAGGGAGAGTAGCCTGAAACCATCATGAAGTTGGGTTACTTCAGTGTAATTAACTGCTAATATCTTCTTCTTCTACTTTCAGCTGCTTCAGTTTAGAGGTTGCCACAGTGGATCAACTGTCTCCATTTCCTTCTATCCTCTGCATAATTAACTGCTGATGTGTTAAAATATTTTATTACAACCAAATAATAAGTCAAGCAGAAATAAAACCAGCTACATAAAACAACTTCCTCCAAAACGTACAGAGAGGAACTTCTTATTATCTCTGTTCTTTGCCTTTATGGATTATTTTCTTAAAAAAAGAAGAAAGGATGCTAAAGTGAGAGGTGTGGGCAATCACAAAAATGTCCAGGTGATAAACCAAGACAACAGAATGAAATTTAAGTTAAAAAAATCTTAATGCATTAGACTAATATGTAACTGGATAGAAAGTACACTATGCTTCTCAAATAAAAGTAGCATAATTTGATAGACAGAAATGTATTAATCGTACAGTCGAGTACTTTAGCTACTGTAACTGTAATTGGTATTGCTCTTTATTCTGCTCACTGCTTTAGTACTTCAGTTGTAACACATTTAATGTGTTGCCATTCTTTTAAAAGTCTTTTGTCCACTGTCTTGCATAGCCATCAGACAGTTTCTTATTACTAGTGACTAATAATGTCTGTTTTATTGCTTCTCTTTTTCTCCTTTTTCAGTTCACCGTTCATCGGATCCCCCGCAGCCGGGAGGTTCGTCAGTCGTGGAGCTCCTCTGTGCTCAGTACTCTGTATGCCCTGCTCTACTCAGTTCCTCTGGTCTTCAGGCTTAGGCCTGATGTGGTAGGTCTGCATGCTCCTCAACACTGCCCATATATTTCACAGCCTCATTAACTTTTCATTACGCTCCATTCCTCAGCCCATCGAGCTCCCTCTTTGGCCCGTCTGTAATATGCTCCTAGACTAGAACATTCATACTGTATTTATGAGTTTTGCCATCAAGTGACTTTGCCTCTATTTTAAGGTTGAAAAGGTTCTATTATTCATTTTCCCTGGCTTTCTATATTTATCCTGCTAATAATAGTAACTCAGACTAAAATTATGTTCTCATCAGACCTCTGATTACATGGTTGTGCTCTTAAACATCAGTTTACCTCACATGCGAAGCCACGTGTGGAGTGCATTTTCTCACATGACCAGATTCTAGGAGAGTGTATTAAGTACATTGTGATTTTACATTCTTTGCATATTATGTTCTCTTATCTTAAAGAACCTTGTGTCTTATGTGTTATCATCACTTGATGTCATTATCCCCCTCTGTTTTATCTTTCTGTTTGTCTGCCTTGCTTAAAATAGCTTTGTCTGGTGATGTTTGAATTGTCTCAATTGCACTGCTGGGAACATCAAAAGGTTATTACACAACAATAGACTAGTTATGTATTTATGATCATTTCATACATTATCTGCCTTCAGATTTGATCATATTTTTTGTAAAATATGAGACATTCTGGATGTTAATATTGTTCTTTATATCTGTTCAGTGTCATACAACTTTCTTAGTCACTGTGGAATCATCTACAATAAATTTACTGAAACCGATAAAGTATCAGATCATAATAGAATAATTGTACACGTATCTTCAACAGATTAGTTTAATCTGATTGCAAGCAGTGATTCCAAATTTAAAACGTTATCAGATTAAAGTCTAAATTACTTTATGAGGTAATTGATGGGTTAATCAGGGGGCACCCCTTTAGTGGTCTGTGGTGGTACTGCTAGGGCGCTCCTTTGTCAATCAGTACGTTTCAAGACTATATTACAATATTTATACGTTAAGTCAAGCATGGCTTAAAATTAGGCCTTTATTATTGTTGCAGTTTATGATTATTGTTGTTGGGCCTACATAAATGACAAAGCTAGGTAGTTATATCTGTATTTTCAGCCTGTGTGAACTGTTTCCCTGTTTGACAGTATGAAATTCACCCATTGTGGATAAATGGCTGCAAACAAAACATTTTCAGATATTTTTTGGTTTTTATGTGATTTAAGTGAGGTTGAATAGGCTTCTTTGTTCACTGTGTTACATTAGTTTGTTACACTTGTATTTGAAATGAACTTGTATTTGAAATGATCTGCTTGGTTAAATCTTATCGGCCATGGAAGCTTGTGTTGTAAGCTATGCGTGAGATGGAAAAGGCTGGGAACTCGTGGTCCTTGAGATTGCACTGAAATGGTTAAAGGGATTGCAAAAATGATTTACTTTGCCAGAAGGTATATCTACCTTCTGAGAAATTGTGAAATGTTTTTTAGAATTACATAAGGCATGTAATTCTACGGCCTGTTTAAATTTGCTGCTCAGTTCTGCATAATGTTGAGTACAATATATCGTCGGCACATGAGTGTTACTGTGTGTTCTGTAATTCATGTAATCCCACAAAACTCAAATTATTTTTTGGCCAGTATTTAACCCAGTGTTTAAGACACTGATTGGTCAGTGTGTTTTTAAAGGGCCAATATTCTACAGTGTTCTTCTATTTGATTTTTCCAGGACATCTGTGTTCCTTCTACTTTATTTTTCCAGGACATATTTATCACTTAGAATTAAACAGGGTATTTTTGTTACTGTGCCTTTAAGACTGTTATATAAATGATCTTATTTTTGATTGGTTCCCCTGTATTGCCGCTACATGGGTACTGAAACTCTCCTTAGAACTTCAGCATGGATGGGCAGGTCGAAACTGCTGTAGGAAATATATGTAAAAGTGTTGGTTTTGAGACTTCACAAAAACTATTATTTGAAAAACGGGCTGTTTTTGCAGTTTAGCTTCTGTATATGGTCGGAAAGGATGGGGGAGCGAACATACAGTTTTAAACTTAATATTTACATACTTCAAGCCCTTTTAATTACAGGAAATTGGTGATATGGGACTTTTAATATATTGAAAGGCATCACAGTCACAATATGTAGCAGTATAATTGCAATACTGATATTTTGTCCATATCATGCAGCCCTGACATCAAGTGTCCACCCCCGATTCCCGCTCGAACAAACATGCCCACTCAACCAGCTCTCAGACTTTCCCTGTCACATCTCTGATGGACGGGACAGTGTAAAGGAGTGATGTAATGTCACCTACTAATACACACTTCTGTATTAGTAGCTGTTTGAGCAGACATTTTTTGTTGATGTTACCAGGTCCTCTATAAGTGAAATGGGCAATATTCTGTACTCATTAGAATAAACTGGATTTTTAATTAAGCTAACAGACTCCAGTTACATTTAGAGATAGGCTTTTAGGTTACATTTTACCCTAGGCTTTGGCACTCAAGCGATCCAAAATAAATTCCTGCCGAGCTACACATGTTGTCCAAATGCATTTGGTCTTTTAGCATAAACAAGCTTAAAAAGCTATCCTGTGCTCTGTGGCAGCTGTTGTTGAGCTCTTCACAAATGTGCAACACCCCACACCCTGCCCCCTCTCCTCTTCTGAGACAACCAGAGCTGTGGTCATTCATTTAGAAGGCAAGTTAATTTTCTGGGTGTTAATTTTCTAAGAGAAATAAATGACTGCGTAGAACTCCTTAAACCGAATGTTTTGAATAGTAGTTGTCTGTCAAAATGCAAAAGTGAGTAAAATGGCATCTTGGTGTATTTGTGGGATTTGTGTGACTGGATCCCTTTGCATTTCATTGTATATCACCCCAAACTCCAAAGTAATTTTAAGATAATGGGAAAACGAAAGTCTCAATTCGTGTGCATTGCGCTGCATGCATTTACTCTTGGTCTCTTGCAGAAGAATGCATTTAGAAAGATGCAATTACCCCAGAGAGACTGTAGTGCTCGCCTCAGTTATATAAAACTTTGTAGCCTCTTGAAGAACTTATTAAACTTTCCAGAGGATTCTGACCTACTAATTAACATCACACAATGTCTTTAAATCAGTAATTGCCACACATTCCACTGAGGTTTCGCATTCCTTTCACTAAACCCTGTGAATGTTACAGCAGTTGATGGTGCCATTTTTCTCCCACCAGATGATAATGCTATCGTATTAAAGGGTTATCAGTGGTACGGGCAATCAAAACATCTGGCATTTCTCTTCCTGTCTTTAGCTGAATGAAAGTTGGGAGGAAAAAAGCGAGAGCATGGAGACGGGAAGATAAAAAGGAGGGAAAGTGCTAGAGGGGTTGAGTAGGAGTGACGTTGGGAGCCTTCCTCTCCCCCTCCTCCTGCAGTTTTATAATAGGGAGAGTGGGAGCGGGTCTTGTTCTCAGGATGTGGCACGGCCTGACTGGCTCCTCGGCCCAGCTGCGAGGCCGGCCTTGCGTCCTCAGAGAGGAGGGTCAGACCGCATCGGGTTTCTTAGTTGCCAAGGCGACTGGCCAGGATGGGGCGGAGCGTGATTAAGCAGGTAGTGGTGGAGATCTCTAGTGGGAGGGAGGATGAGCGAGAAACAGCATGCGCTGAGCATGGTGAGGAAGCAAACTGACATAAGTTCTAATTAGCAACCCTTCTTCAATCACTGCCATCATTTTCACTCCCTGTTTGTATGGAGTACGTCCAGAATAAATGGCAGTCGGGTGAGGAAATAGTCAAAACATGTTTCTTGAAAATCAAAGGACTGACTTTTCTTTGAGGTTTTACTGTACAGAGATTTATTATTTCTAATTATCTGTGCTCACACAGCTGTTTACTTCAGCAAACATGTCTCTGCCTTACTATTTCACCAAATATATATATATAAGTATATA